>SKCR01047849.1:0-39595 GCA_019454045.1 Zanthoxylum bungeanum | reverse complement strand
ATTGGACCAAAGCATGTCAAATCTAGCCTTGTGAATCTTGTCTAGCAATGTATTAAAGAAATAAAGTGTGATTGGTAAAAACTTTGAATCAATTATGTTTCAATTTATGATTACTCGGTGATTAATTATAAATCCATATTTGAATGATTTGATTCGATAGATTTTAACTGATTTAAATTGATACTAATATATTGATGATTTTGACCGATTAATCGGAAGATTTCTAATTTACTATTTCCAAAAAAAATCACCCGATTTTACTTTTTAATCTATTTTTTTAATTTTAATATATTTTTAGAGTTTTAATTGATGATTTTTATATGAGAAATAGAAGATCTATTAAAAATAATTAAAAATAAAAATATGTATCGACTTTAATTAATTATTACTGAGATAATGGAATTTTTAAATTGTTTAGAAATTTTTAATCATTAATGAAATAGTTTTAGTGATTTTTGGAGAATTTTGAGAGACCGTTTATATATATATTTTTATTCTCAATCATGTATAATGTCAACTTTACTCTTTTCGATTAATTTCCGACCCTCAAAAATCGCTATTGGGATAATTTATTATCGATTTCCGATTTAACTCCCCATGTTTCAATCTTTTTATACTCTGTTTGGCTTGGCCGTTGAGTCACTTTGTTTATTAAGGAGAAAAATTCAAGTGGCACTCAGATAGGCTTAATCAAGATTTTATTTAGGTCATGATAAAGTAATTTATTACACCATTGAGATGTCAGCGGGTAGGTTATGGCGCGGATTTGGATATACCAAACTCATCTATACATACTACACTCAAAAAAATAAAAACCAAACTCACTCACTATTCATTATGGGTTTTACTTATCATTACCAAACTCATCCACACTCAAAAAATAAAAACCAAACTCACTCATTATTCATTGCGGGTTTTACTTATCATTACCAAACTCATCCACACTCAAAAAATAAAACACCAAAACCGCATTGATACTTGGTAGATTTTTAGGGGATTCTTAAATTTCAAACACTTAAAAAGAATAAAATATAATTGATAGAATTTATTAATAAAAATTATAAATTCAAACATATCTTTTTAAACACAATCTAACTTAAAATCAACATGATAATTATTTTATGTTGTTAAAATAACCAATTCAAACCACAAATTAAACAAATTCTATCAAAACCTATCTTTCATAAAAATACTTTACTTCAAATCTACTCACTGTTGTTTAAATTCTACCAAATACCCAATTCAAAAAATAAAATTAAATTATCTAACACGGCACATGTACACAATCAAATATCAATTCTCAGTAATCACTTTCACAATAAAACTCAAATGATATGTTTTAAACTTATACATATTTATATATAAAAAAATATAACATGCATGAAGAGTAAAATGAGAGTGCAGCCACTGAGAATTAATTTGCATCTTATAGTAGAGAGTAATAATGAATTAGAATTAGATTTTCAATAAAGAATTAGAATTAAATTTCACACTTTTATAGTTGATATAAATTAAGTTTTCTCAAATTAATTATTTTGTTCCTAAAGAAATATTATAAAAAAATAAATCTAAATAAAATAAAAAATTGGCTGGTTAGCGGATAATGTTGTGAAATAACGATCACTTTATGAAGTGTTTGAGGAAAAACCGAATTCGTATTATTACTACCAAGAATAATACTACAAGTTTACAAAACAAGAAACTCACAAAAACCTCACTTACACTCTCTACACAATTGCTCACTTATTGGGATACTAAAACAATTGATGCATGGCTCAATTTATAAGGCTCAAAACCGCGTGAACAGTGTCACGCGGTTTTGAGCAAGCTGGCAAAGTTGCCAGCTTCCCAAACACTGGCTGCAGCTGGCCAACTTGGCCAGCTGCAATATGCACACACACACGTTTGCATGCCCTGGCAACCAACAAATCTCCCCCTCGGTGAAGATTTTCCAAATCTGAGCCGACCATCAATCATCTGAATCGGATCCTCCAAAGGATCCTCCCCTGGCTGCATATGTATGACTGCCTACGTACCCTGAGTTGGGATCAAGCCAATCGTAGTTCTCTGTATCATCTGACAGCTATCCCGGTTATGTCTCTGCACAACTCTAGCTTGTTCCGATCACCGACGTTTGTTGACATGTCGGCTGTGTCTCTGCACAGCTTTGCTGCCATGTTTCTTCACCCATTTGTTCCTCAGTGTCTTCTTGCCTTTGGGAAACTCTCTGGCTCCCCCACATCAGTAAGCAGAATATATTCGGATCCCGGATATCTGGTTGATGGAATCCTGCCTCGCTCAGATCTTCTTGTCTGAGGTCTACTGGTTTCAGGAGGTCTGTCATCATCCATCTCTGTGAATGATCTTGTAGCTTCTAGTGGAGTGGGTTGCGGCTCCCCCTGCTCAACACTTTCTTCTGTAATCTCCGATGGAACAGGCTCTGTCTCCCTCTGCTCAACATCCTCATTTTCCTCCTCTGGTTCTGCTTCTGGAATTTCCTCGTGCACCATATCTGTGGCCAATTGTGCTGGTGCTGGGTCTGGATTTCTGTTGGCACTGGAATTGGAAGACATTCTGGGCATTTCAATGTCTTCAATTGTTTGGTCTTCAAGAAACTCTACTTCCTGGCTTCTGATGACCATCTTCACCTTCGGATCCCATAGTCTGTATCCAAATTCTTTATCTCCATGGCCTAGGAATATACATGGAGTTTTCCTTGCATCGAGCTTCTCCATGAGCTCATTGGATACATATACAACGGCTAAACAACCGAATACTCTAGGGTGAGTGTAGGAGGGATTCTTACCAGACCACACTTTCTCCGGAATCTCCAAGTTCAACGGTTCAATTGGTGATCTGTTGATCAGGTAACAGGCAGCACGAACAGCTTCTCCCCAGAATGGCTTTGGCAGCTTAGCCATACTGATCATTCCTCTGACTTTCTCCATAATGGTGCGGTTCATGCTTGCAGCGACACCATTATGTTGTGAAGTATGTGTAACAGTTCTCTCATGTCGAATGCTATGTCTCATGCAGTAGGCTTCGAACTCCCTGGAACTGTACTTGCCTTCATTGTCTGTGCGAAGGCACTTCAGCTTCTTCCATGTTTCATGCTCTACCATGGCGTGGAACAGCTTGAATTGATCTAGGACCTGATCCTTCGTCTTGAGGAAATACACCCAGATTTTCCGTGAAGCATCATCAATGAAAGTCAGAAAATACTTGTTACCACCTAATGAATCAACCTCCAAAGGACCACAAACATCAGAGTGCACCAGACTGAGCAACTCTGATCTTCTCTCTGAAGAGAAATCAAATGAGACTCTGCGTTGCTTACCAATCGAGTAGTGGTTGCAAGGACCTCGTACAGCATCCTTGGTAAGCTCCTTATTGTTCAGGGTGGACAACCCTCTCCCACTCATGTGTCCGAGTCTCTGGTTCCACAGATTTTGAGAAGCCTCTTTTTCAGCTACATTGAGGCTGTCTGCACAAATCTTCACATGAGTCTTGTATAGTGCACCGCAAGCATGTCCTCGGGCGACAACCATGACACCTTTGATCATTCTCCAGGTGCCGTTACTGAAGTGGCTAGCATAGCCCTGTTTGTCAAGGGCTACTCCCGAGAGTAAGTTGAGCCGAAGTTCTGGAACATGTCTGACTTCCTTCAGGGTTATTGTATACCCTGCATTTGTCCGCAACTGTATTTCACCAATTCCTTCTATCTGAGAAGAACTGGTATTCCCCATCTTCACTGCTCCAAAGTCTCCTGCTTTGTATGTTGTGAAGAAATCTCTGTGAGGAGTGACGTGGTAGGATGCTGCAGTATCTACCACCCACTCGACATCCTGAGTTGCGGTGTGAAGGCATGCTTCTTCCTGGCCGGAGCATATAGCTACATCTACAGTGGTAACTACTAGTGTCTCCGCATCATTCTTCTTCGGCTGGTTATTGCCTTGTCCCTGCTCCCGTTGCAGTTTCCGGTAATTCTTCTTTAGGTGGCCTACAATGCCACAATGGTAGCACTTATAGGTAGGCTTCCTTCCATCTGACGATCTACCCCTGGTTGTGCTTCTGCCTCTTTCTCCGTCTCTTCCTTGATGTCTTCCTCGAGTCTCTGTGACGAAGGCTTCTGTCTGTTCTGAGCCAACATCTTTTCTCCTGGACTCCTCATTTGACAGGGCATCTTTTACCATAGGCATGGTAACTTTAGCTCATGGAGCGGAATTGCTGAGAGTAACCACCAATGTCTCCCAGCTATCAGGAAGGGAACTGAGTAGTAAGAGGGCTTGTACTTCATCTCCCAGCTGCATGTCTACTACAGACAACTGGTTCACCAGGCTCTGAAACTCGTTGGTGTGTTCCGCAACGGAAGTTCCACTCCGTAGCTTCAAATTCACCAATCGCCTCATTATTAAGGCCTTATTCCGAGCTGTTTTTGCCTGAAACATGTCTTCCAATTTCCTCCACATTTCATAAGCATCTGTGTCCTGTGCTACATGGTGGAAGACATTATGGCCGATCCACTGTCTAATCTGACCCAAAGTTCTGTTGTTGAGTTTATTCCAGTCATACTCCTTAACAGACTCTGGTTTCACTCCCTTCAACTCGATGACATCAAACAGATCCTTACAATGTAAAAAATCTATCATCATAGGTCTCCAGATGGAGTAATTAGTGGCAGCCAGTTTAATCATTGCACCAGAATGAGAATCCTCCATCTCCATTTTAAGTTTTTAAAGTTTAAAATGAGAATACACTAAATTCGGGTCTGAATTTCACAAATCGGAGGTCATTGTTGCGTCCGGAACGGTCGAAAATGGTGGAATAGACACTCCTTTGGTCTAAATCCGACACATGGGCTGATTTGTAAATTCCTAAAAGTTCTGGGGCAAAACTGCAAATTTCAAAACTTCAGGGGCTGAATGAAATTTACCAGGCTGCTGACGTGGCACTGACGTGGCGGCTGACGTGGCAGGTGGGACCGCCTTTGCTGACGTGGCGGCTGACGTGGTAGGTGACGTGGCAGATGACGTGGCGTGCTGACGTGTCAAGGTGGGACCGGGTTGCTGACGTGGCGCTAATGTGGCAGATGACGTGGCGCTGACGTGGTCGTCTTCAACCTTCAGCAGCGCGTGCGGAGCGTGGAGCGCGTGATGGCGCGTTGGCAGCTCTCTGGAAGGAGCGTGCGGCGCGTGCGGCCTGCTGGGATGTCGGTTCGGTCGTCGGAAAATACCACCGTGCTCGTCTCGACGTGAACTAGCTGATGGTACCCTCAAAATGAATTTTTGACAACTTTGCCGGAACTCGAATTTTTTCGAACCGAGCTCCGTTCTTCGGTTTTTCGATCCCAATGAAGAACCAAAGCTCTGATACCACTTGTTGTGAAATAACGATCACTTTATGAAGTGTTTGAGGAAAAACCGAATTCGTATTATTACTACCAAGAATAATACTACAAGTTTACAAAACAAGAAACTCACAAAAACCTCACTTACACTCTCTACACAATTGCTCACTTATTGGGATACTAAAACAATTGATGCATGGCTCAATTTATAAGGCTCAAAACCGCGTGAACAGTGTCACGCGGTTTTGAGCAAGCTGGCAAAGTTGCCAGCTTCCCAACACTGGCTGCAGCTGGCCAACTTGGCCAGCTGCAATATGCACACACACGTTTGCATGCCCTGGCAACCAACAGATAACCAATACAGATATCCATCAGATTTATCCATTTACCAAACCCCACCTACTACCCGCAAATTAAATCTAAAAAATATATCAAATCTTATTCGGGCGGGTAGCATTGAAATTTGTGAATTTGCTGATGAAATAGCTATCCATATACGCTACAAATAGTTATTACGTAGCAAGAGAACAAAAGCAGAAGTAGGATAATAGATCAACTAAACATATTGTCGAACGCTAACAGAAGGTCCGTTCTTTGACCTTTAACTTTTTACTATATGTAGTTTCCACTTCTCAGTAATAAAATTTTGATTCAATTTTTCTTTTTAATAGAGACAAATCAAAATTATATTATTAATAAATTAAATTTTTTTATTATTTTATATGATATGTTTTAATATATTTTTGAAATGACCGAGGCGATTGTGGGCTCTGCCACTATTCCAGTAGACGTGGGCTTAAATTCACAGTAGATAAATTTTGGCAAAGAATAAAGAAAGAATGATTTTATTATTTAAATGTAAATGTGAAAATAATGAGATTACACAAATAAGAATATAGTACTAAAATAACAATACAACTAAAACAAGACAAACAATTAAGACAAATATGACATAAATAATATATATATATATATATATATATATATAATGTCCCTAAATTCTCCTACACCATTTCCCTCGACATAAAAAATAATGCCATTGACGAGTTTGAATACAGTCTAAATAATGGTTCCAATTTTATTTTATAGTCTTCCTCATTGATTTTTCTTCAAATTCGAAAAAAATTATCACTATTAGAAAAATGTGATTGAAACTCTAAAAAAGTCATCACTATTGACACGTCAAAATTGGGCCAAGGGCAAAATCGTCTTTTCACTTCAAGTCCAACACTAAGCAAGGCCCAAGAGTAGAAATCCAGCCCAGAAAATTTAACATTATTGAATTATAATTAAGCCACAAGCTTACGGACAACTCATCAACCACTTCTTCCCCACTTTGCCTAACACAAGACATAATCTCACATGCTATGACCTTTCATCAAAAGCATGAGCACGTTGAGGAATTATGCCAGCTGCTAAAGTCACTCCTCTTCATCTATAAAATGCAACACGATTCAAGAAACTGATTCATTCAAGTTTGAGTTCTCCAACTTAGATCTCTCAGAGTCCTTTACCCTGAAAACACCACCCCTCCGCTCTCACGGCCACCCAAAGAAGGTCAAGGTAATAATAAACATTGCTTTCACATTTTACCTATTTACAATTTATTTCATACTACTAACTTGGGCGTCGGAGTGCCCTCGACACCCACCAGACCGGTGGGTAGTATACTCCCCGCTCACACTACCTTTGTTTTGCAGGATCGCTAGTGCCTCCAACTTACAAATTCTCGATTGTGGACCTCGGGCGAAATCCAACATCCACAATGATAAATATATGTCATATAATTATTAGGCACTATTTGGTATAGAGTATTGATTAAGAGTATAAAATAATTTATAAATATTACAGTGAGAATATAAAATAATTTATAACATCATTAAATTTTATATCAAACGTTAATATACTCAACAATACATTCCTAATCCTCTATATATACATTAGTATTTGGCGTTGTATAAATTAACAACTATTGGACGAGATGGGGTTGTTTTTTGTTTTTGTTTTTTTTTTTTTTAATGAATTAGATCAACACATTCCTCGACATGTATTGCATTGGACCGTTGCTCAAAGTTGCAAAAAATAAAATTGGAAAACCTTTAAATGTTTCTCTTAATATTCTCGTATGTTAAAGTCAAGGAATTTGACAGGCACCGAAAGACGAAGAAAATAAATAAATAAAATATATAGGTGGATTTCATATGTTTAAAAAGAAAATATGTAGGTGGGTCCCATTAAACACGTTCGAATGAATTTTTCCAGAGAGTTCACGTTCGTGTTGCGTTTGAATATGCATTCGAACGAAACTATTCAAAGGACTTACGTTCGAGTTGCGTTTGAATACACGTTCGAACAAAAACGTGAAATACATGGTTTTCCCTATGAATTCATCGGGCATTCGAACGCCCTTATATATTTTTTATGCGCATGATACATTTTCCAGGAAGAAGACCATTCAAACATGCCAAAACAAATATAATAACATATGTAAAGTTAATAAGTTCTTAATATTGTTGTTCTATATGTGTTATTAAATCAAATTAACATGCAAATTTATCACTAACATACCAAACTAGAATATAAACTATAAGACTTAGAGGAAACCTAGAAAAGGGTTGAAAATGATTGAAACTGAATCCAAGTCGAGTTGCCTCTGTCCTTAAGAACTTATTAGCATCGTCTCGGTGTTCTACTGATGTCTTGTGGCTAACGTTATCCCAGGATTACTTGGATGTTACTTGTAGTAGGTGCACTCCCTTCACAAGAACTTGGATAAGGAAAATGGAGGAAACTTTTTATTAAACTTCACTCTCTAACTATTAATAAATGTTGGAATTTCGGGATGGAAGAAAATGAACCCAAGGCCCTCTTTGTATAGGTATGAAATGGTGCCTTTATAGGCACCCTTTGGTTTATGATGTAACCCTCCTAAGGGTTATACCCATTCTTTATGCCATTTGGAGCCTAGAGATGTGCTCTTCCAATTTAGAGGACATGTCCATTCAACTTGTGTCTTTCCCATAAGACACTTCTTAATGGACATGTCTCTCCTACACTTATACTATATATTTAGTAGTATTATTATTAGTATTATTTCTTATGGATTAGATCAACACATTCCTTGACATGTATCGTCTCCAATGAGCGTGACTTGGTGGTGTAGGGCTTTGGACCTGATCTTCAGGTCATGAGTTCGAATCCAGAGATTGTATTTCTTGTAAGAGCCTGTGACAGTCGGGGGTTTTACCTGCTCCATTTAAGTCTGTAAGGGATGATTTGGCTGCAGGATTTCTAACAATTTCAAAAAAAAAAAAAATCTTAACATGTATCGTATTGGACCGTTGCTCAAAGTTGCAAAAAATAAAATTGGAAAACCTTCAAATGTTTCTCTTAATACTCTCATAACCCCCCGAAAAAGAAGAAGAAGAAGAAAGTGACTTGGGATGGCAAGCTAATTAAAGTGTTGGAATATTAATTATCAACATATCTTTAAAATCTAAAAGAGAATATATGTTAGAAAATGTGAAGGAAAAAAAGAAAAAGAGTTTAAATTTGACATGCTCTATGATTAAAAAAATTGATATATTTCCTAAGTTTTGCTTCCACTAAATTACAATAAATATTGATTTAAACATATGGGACCCCAACATTGTTATGTAACTACTTTAATTTTAAGAGTCTTATGCATCTCCCACCAATATCTTCCAAGAAAATTATGCGTACATAGAGATAGTGCTAAACTATTTTAAAATAGAAAATCAATTATTCAATTATATCACGTTATGTCACTTACAAATTATATTATATTATATTTGTAAATTTATGATATGAAGTTTGTATAATAATTCTTTCTCTCCGCGTACATTTAGTGGTCATGATTGTGTTCACAATTATTTAAATTTAAATAATAATAGAGAACAAATGTTTTGTGGATGAAGCATTTCATTTCCACGTGAAGCTTTTTTTAAAAGAAAAAATTCCCAATTAGTGATGCAATCATGTGAAGAAATAACAATCATAACTAAATGGGATACTTGAACTCTTTATCACATTAATGATAAGATGAATATGTATCGATTTTAGGCCCTATAATCTTTTTGATTTGGATTTAGATTTAGATTTAGATTTAGATTAAGTTGTATTTAATTTTTTTTTTATCTAAAATTTGAATATATATATATATATATAAATTATACCAATAGCTGAATAGATTTGAATATATTATCTGAACGACATTTTATTTATTTCTTTTTGATATATGATTATAAACACTAAGTTATTTTTTTTTTTATAAATAAAAAAATGATAACTAGTATTTTTACATTGATGTCTTTAAAAAAATTACATACATTATGTAGACGTTGATTTTCACCGAGGCCTACAATTGAGATTTCGTGAGGGGCACTGGCGATCCTGCAAAACAAAGGAGAATAGGATGAACGGAGAGGACTACCCACCGGTGTGGTGGATGCCGTAGGCACTCCGACGCCCAAGTTAGTGATGGGGTATAAAAGATGCGGTCGAGGGAGAGACAAGGTCGGATGTTACCTTGATTCTTATAGGCTGCCGTGAGGGCTGTGAGTGGAAATGCTGGGAGCTATGGAGAGTAATACCAAGTTGGAGTATGAGAGCTAGAGGTCCAAAAAAGAGTGCCTTCTTCTGGAGCCTTGTCTCCCTTTTATACCTCTTCCCAGTAACGTGCGCCTTTAATTATTTTGTCCGTTGGAATCTCTTTATCTGGAGTTTTAATGCTACTATTTGCCCGTTGTAGGCTGGTTCGGACGAATCATTATGTGATGTTTCGATAGCTTGAGCGTTACATGGGTTGGCCGTTTGTATGACCATTCAGTTATGAGTGTCGGTATTCATTGGAATTGGGCTTACGTTATGTCTTTGGGGTTTAATTAGGAGACTTCTGGGGTATGTCCAGTACTGGGCCCAAAGCAAAATAACGAAACTACCTCTGGACCAAATTTGGCCCATACACATTATAAATTAAATATTATGGATGCGTTAAATACTAATAGATAAATAAATGAATTATAGAGACAAAATAATAAATAGAATTCAACTTCTTGAATCATGATAACTCATCATCTCATCTATTTTACTTCTCATATTTCAAGTATACAAAACATGGAGTAAAGTTCTTTATTTATAGGTATACAAATATACAACCATAATAATAAGATAAGTATATTATAACGGCAAAACCTCTATTTATAGGTATACGACCATAATCTATCTCCCCGTTGAATCAACTATCATACACCCTCCCTTATGTCAAATCCATTCACAATAAAAAAGAAAAACAGAACAAAACAAATAAATAAACAATCAAAACCCCACATTTATTTGAGGTGATAGGAAAAAATATGGTTGTTGAATATATAATCACTAATTGCTATCTAATAAAAGAAAATGTTTATTAATAGAACTAATCCATGTATAGATCCGTAAATCATATATAAGAGTTGCAAGCTTTCATGACAATAAAGCAAACTCAATTATTCATTTTAAATGAGAGTTGATTTGCCTAAAATAACAGCAGTCAGCAGCAACATAATTTATTTGATTTTTTATTCTCTAAAACCTAACAAATTTCCCTAATCCACTACCAATAGCAACACAAAAATCAAAATTAATGTGAAAATATTTTTCTGAAAAAAATTAAATAATAATACCATGTGATTGATGTATGGGCCAAATTTGAGTCAAGGGTAATTTTAACTTTTCGCTTCGAGCTCAATATTAAATACACCCCAAATTCCCCAAACAATATCCCAAAAAAAATCCAGGCCCAAGTAGCCATCTCAAGCTTTATGGGTGTCCAATATCCTACAATCATAGGACTCAAGACTCTCAAAGGAAGCCCAACTTTAGAAGTGAATATCGGCCCAAGATATTACACAAGCCCATACCCAGTAAAACACCATACCCAAACCGCAACCAGACTCACCATATGCCAGCCCACGAAACGCCCAGACTCATGAATATCCCTCATGAATCGGCCGTTTCCAGCATCCAACGGACAATCATAACTACCCTTCATAAATCAGCCGTTACCATCATCCAACGGACGAGCAATCAAATGCAATAAATACACATGTTTCCCGAGAGTGTATATAAAAGAGAAGAAAGTTTACGAGAAAGGACACACAAGCTCTACTACTCATAGCTTTACAATATTCAGTCCAGAACTCTCAGAACCCCCTACCTACCGCCCTCACGGAAGCTCACGAGGATCAAAGTAATATCTGACCTTGCTCATCCTTCTACAGTATTTACAGCTCATTTCCACTACTAACTTGGGCGTCGGAGTACCTTCGGCATCCACCACACCGGTGGCCAGTACTCCCCGCTCACTCTACCTTCTTGTTTTACAGGATCGCTAGTGCCCCAACCAAATTCTCGATTGTGGACCTCGGCCGAAAACCAGCGTCTATAATTTGGCGCCCTCCGTGGGACCCTAGCGATTTATAGTAAACAAACCTATATTCAGTCTACGGGACTTGCGAACATAACAATGGCTTCGAGCAGTGAGCCTTTGGATCTCCTAGCAAACCAATTGGCCATCCTCCAGGAACGATTGCAGGTTTTGGAAGAAGAGAATTCAGCCATGAAGAGTTCTAATAGCGACCTCCAAAGATAGTTGGAGCATATTTCATCCACTTCCAGACGATGAGGATTCCCAGATCCTCTCAATCGACCTGACCATCAGCTCAACTTCATATAGACACCCGGCAATGAAACATGCGACATTCCCCCACCCGAAGACCATCCAACAAATCACGAGAGGAATCAACAAATACCACCAGCCGAACAGACTCCAAATATAGCCTCTTCCATGTGCAGGGAGATTGAGGAATTCAAGGAGGCAATTCTGTCCAACCTACCCGGCGCCAGGCTGTTGGGTTTTCTAAGTCTTCCCAAGATCAATTAAGCAATGAAAACATGTGAATACATCAAAGTTAAAGTTGCGGAATACTCACTTTGATCGGCTTTTGGATGCGACGAACACAAAAAATTCTTGCTCCCTTGAAGCTCTCGACAATGCCTCCATTTTGTGCTCCTCCAAGATTCGGCCATGGCTCTCCATGGATGTCCTCCAAGCTCCAAGCTTTGATTTGAGATTCCATGCTCATGAATGAGTTTCCCTATCACCTTTGTGAGACTCATTTAGTGTGCTAGCACCTTGTAAATTTTGCCACAAAATTTCCCCTTGCTCCTTGTAACTCTCGGCCATGAGAGAAATTGAGAGAAAATTGGCACCCAATGACGTGAGGAAGAAGAGGGAGAGAAGAAGTGTGTTTTGTGTGTGTTGTGTATTCTAAATCCACAAAATGAAAGTCAAATACCAAACTAATTAAAAAATAGTAAATGTCTTTCAAGCCATCACTTTAGTGTGTTCCACACTCAACCATCAACCAACAACTTTCATCACATTAAAGTGATAAAGTTGATTAGTGATGTGACGTGTGATGTGACCTGTGGGCCCCACTTGATTCGAAATGCGAGTGGGCCCGCAAACACTCCCGGGCTCGGGTTCACTAATTCCGAATTAACGAATTTTCCGTTGCGACGTAATTAAATCAAATTTAATTAAATAATTATGCCTAGCAAAATTACTATTCACTTCGCTGGCGAATTAATTCTAAATTAACTCGTTCGCCCGAATTAAAATCCAATTTTAATTCCGCGTCGAAATCTAATTTCGTTTAATATATCAAATATATTATTTTATCGATTAATTCTAAATTAATCGTTCTCTTTCTTTAAATAGTATTTTATCCCAGATAAAATATCTCCGTAATTAATCCCAGATTAATTTTCTCTCTCTATTAATTAATCACAAATTAATAATGTGCGAGTCATACGTCATCGGTGAATGTTCGGGAAGCGACCCATGAGATCCCCGGATATGTTGGTAGTAAATCCGGTCTTCGAACTATCTGAATACGTACGTACCTAGTACTACGTTTTTACCGATTTACAAGACATGGTTAGCTTCTAGTAAAGCACCGTGCCTACCCAATTCTCCAGAAATATTCTTAAAGGAATATGTAATCTATATCAGGCGTAGTATACGTAGTATTGCGTATTGCGATCCAGTATCAGATGTCACATGATAGGCCTGGGGCTGGAATTGTGTCTGCCCCGTACGAAGCACATATCAGATCTCTGGTAACTAGTCTCTATAATCGGATAACTATGACCTAGTCATATTATCCCGATAGCTGCAGCATATAAGAGCACCAGTTCCGTACCCTACGTGACCATCATCTCCATATGACTGGAGTGATACTTCCATCTTGACATCACACCCAATACACTACGATTCTCAATATACCCAGAAGAGACATACACAGAACCGGTTAAAGCCCTGGATGACCAAAACCAAAGTATATGGATTGTCGCAAGTATTAGCGATGCAAGTCTCAGGTTAAGACCAAATACACTTACCCTGATTCGGACTTCCATAGACACATAGTCATACTACCAATGGAATTCTGAGGGGTCTATCCAGAGCGAAGCTGTTTCCGTACCATCGGTAAACACAACCTCCTATTACACTTGCATGAGTATCCAATACCCAAATATATGAGAATTATGCCGTTATGCTCTCATAACACGCACAAGTGCAATACTAGTCTATTTTGCATTATCGATGTCCAATCTCGATAATACTACGACTAGGGATGTTTTAATGATTAAACCTTAATGGATTAATACTGTCTCATATATTATTAATCCGGAACTAATCATATGGACTTTTATCATTTATATATCCCGATAATCCAATTACAAATGATAAAGTGGCAATTTCCTTTGTCACATAGTTAATTTGTACAGCAACAGAATATTCTGTACAAATAGTGATGCTATGGGTCATAATTGTCCAACAATCTCCCACTTGGCCTATAGCCAATCACTCAAGTGTCCTACACTTGAACTATGTACGGGTCGCTCAAATTTCTGCTGAGAAACTGCTTTCGTCAGCGGATTTGCAAAGTTATCATCTGATGCGATTTATTCGATCATCACATCGCCACGATGTATGATCCGAACGAATCAGATGAATAGTTCAAGTATATACTTGGATCGTTGATGAGACCATTAATTCTTTAGCATGTGCAGTAGCCTAGCTCAGCAGCTAACATAACTACTCCTAATCCAATTAGGATTATATAGATCCAAAGTGCTTCTATTGCTGCCTCTGTTGCAGCAATATTCCGCTTTTGTTGTTTATTTGGCAACAATATTTTGCTTGGAAGATTTTCCAGCTCACTGTTCCGTTATTCAAACTATATATTACCCTTATTGCGACTTACAGTCATCTTTGTCGGTTTGGAAACTTGCAATGGTGAACCCAGTCACTTCAAGTTCTGATTCTCCATAGCTTAAGAAAGCATCCTTAGTTCATCTAAGATACTTAAGGACGTTCTTAACATCAATCCAGTTACTATCACTTGGATTGGCCTGATTGTGACTCCATATGCTCAAAGCCTGGCTTAGTACGTTGGTATATCGCCATCCATGTATGTCTTCCTTGAATACTTATATAGTACCAATAGGCACAATGCCTTCCGGTACATCAACTAGTGTCTAAACTTGGTTGGTATACATGGAATCCATTTCGGATTTCATGGCACTTTGCCATAATAGGGAGTCGATACCTTGTATCACTTCCTCATACGTAGTCAGTTTGTCTTCCTCAATAAGATTGACATCGTTACGAGGTGAGATCAGAAACCCATACCTCCCAGGTATTTTCAATTTTGTAACATCTAATACCATTATGGAAAGTAAATTTTATGTTACAAAAATTTTGAATCCATTAGGGCTGGCCGAAACTTTGAAAAGGGGAGGGGAATGGTTTGTTTTATTTTGGAAATTATATTTTCTTTTTGCCTAACCTAATGGATTCATTCCCCTCCCCTTTTCAAAGTTTCGGCCAGCCCTAATGGATTCAAAATTTTTGTAACATAAAATTACTTTCCATAATGGTATTAGATGTTACAAAATTGAAAATGTTATCACCTTTTCATAAGTGTAACTACCAAAACCAACCAAAGGTTTCCAAGAACCTATTTTTGGAAATTCAAAATAAATCTTTATTAAATTATAAATTATAATATAATTTAATAACTTATAATAAATAATTATCATATAATCATTTATTATAAAAACTATATATTAAAATTAATATATGGTTTCAAGTGTGACAAAATTCATTATCAATCATATTAATAATATATATATATGAGAATATAATTGGATTATCCAATTATATTTAATCTGCTACAATATATCAAGCTAGCACGGGGACCAAATGGATCTACGGTTCCGAGCTCCAATAATCCCGAAATATTAATTAAACTCTTAATTAAATATTCCAAATTATTAACTTTGGGTTATTCCACTAAAAATCCGAAGTTGCAATCTCGTTGCTGCAGATAGATAATATAAGCTGAACCACGTCAGTGTCCATCGATATAGTTATTACATACATATTGGCCCTTCATGAGTATCTCATAATTAGTGTCGGGTCATAATATATGTTATACTCTTCTAATTATTTTTACCTTAAGTATCATTGATTCTCTAATGAACGATTTATTATAACCATTATGAATGTTAATCTTTCTATTCGTAATAAAAGAACTTGAGCGCTTTAACCGTTCAAGTACCGAATCAATTCTCTGAAGAATGAGTGAATTCCCTATCTATGTAAAATGTCATCAGGTACACACCAAACCATATCCTCAAAGTACGTAACTATTGGTCTAGATTTAGGATGATTTCTTTGTCCTGAATAATAATCGGAATGAGATGTGATAAAACTCAGTCGGGACGGGATGTCCCAATTACCATTCCTACCTACAACTTCATTTATCTCCACAAATTAATGATTATTTACTTCAAGCTTTGTGCACTTGAATATGAAAGAAATAATAAAGATGAGAGAATAAGTCCTAATGATTGAAGAAGTTGAAGGTAATAATTGAGAGGTCGACGCCTCATATTGCCAAAAATGTTCTTAAGTTTACATTTGTCAATTGTAGACGCTGGTTTTTTCGGCAGAGGTCCACAATAAGGAATTTGGTTGGGGCACTAGCGATCCTGCAAAACAAGAAGGTAAAGTGAGCGGGTAGTACTGGCCACCGGTGTGGTGGATGCCAAAGGCACTCCGACGCCCAAGTCAGTAGTGGAAATGAGCTGTAAATACCGTATAAGGAGGAGCAATGTCAGATATTACTTTGATCCATGTGAGCTGCCGTGAGGACGGTAGGTAGGGGGTTCTGAGAGTTCTGGAGTGAATATTATAAAGCTATGAGTAGTAGATTTTGTGTGTCCTTTCTCGTAGACTTTCTTCTCTTTTATATACACTATCGGGAAATGTGTGTATTTACTGCATTTGATTGCTCGTCCGTTGGATGCTGGTAACGGCTGATTTATGAAGGGTAGTTATGATTGTCTGTTGGATGCTGGAAACAACCGATTTTAGGGATATTCATGAGTCTGGGCGTTTCGTGGGCTGGCATATGGCGAGTCTTGGTTGCGGTTTGGGCATGGGTTTTACTGGGCATGGGCTTGTGTAATATCTTTAGGCCGATATTCACTTCTAAAGTTGGGCTTCCTTTGAGAGTCTTGGGTCCTATTATTGCAGGATATGGACCTTCTTTATGGGTGTAGGCTTGAGATGGCTACTTGGGCTTGGATTTTATTTTGGGGTATTGTTTGGGGAATTTTGGGTGTATTTTACCTAATAAACCATATTCATCAAAAATTACTTTCACCATTCTATAAATAATTTGTGCAGTATGTTGTTCATCAAAAACTCTAAATGCAATAAGTCATTTTTGCATGTTCCATGATGCATCAATCCAATGACAAGTCACACCCATGTATGAGTGTGTTCGCCAAAGATTATTCTAAATATCAGAACAAATAGATAAACGACCTTTAATATCTCTAAATGTTTCATTTAAAATAATTTTATCATCTTTGTATAATTTAAAAATTTGACGTTTTGTTGTATTTCTAGTCATTCTACAAGCTGCAGGATTTAAAGCATTTTGAACGTAATTAGTAAAAGAAGTTTTTTTCACCAAAACTGAAAGAAAGATGTGTCATACAAGTTAATTTAGCAAATTCTTCTCTATTTTTAGCATCAGAATATTTAAATAAATCTAAAGAACTCGTACCTATACTAGATGATGCGTACCTGTCCATTTGAGTTTGTGTCGTATCAAGTCCAAGCTCAACGACATGATGTCTTTCCAGGTGCTTGATCATATTGTCGTATCCACCAGTAAATTTGTAAGAAACCCCACAATGGTTGCATACTGCTCTTTAACTTTCATCAATATCGATTAAATGAAAATGAATTTTAAAACATCCGAGGAACGAGACTTAACTTCTCTTCTCCGTGAACCGATACTAGGGCCACTCTCTTGGGTTGGCACATTTGACATTGTGTTCTCAGATGAGCTTGCCATTTGTTGTTTAAGAAATTTTAAAGAATTAGAGAATGAGAATAGAGAGAATTATAGGAATTGATAATTGAGAAATTGGTGTGTTGAAATAATGAAAAATGACCATTATTTATACATTTTAAGAATATTTTTGTGATAATGCCCATAAAATTAGCCATTTTATTACTGTTATTAGGGGTAATTTGAGAAATCCCCAAATTTATTATTTTTTTTTGGCCGTTGCTCCCAGCCCCCAGTAGCCGTTGGGCTGGCCCCCAACGGTTAGGGGTTGGAACCGCTAGAACGTTCGGTTCCAACGGTTCCAACCGGTTTGGTTAGGATGGTGATCCTAACCGAACCGGTCAAAATACGATTCCGATTCTAACCGGTTCGATTCCAATTTGGAACCGGAACCTTGGCCGGGTCTACTTGATTTGTTTCCAAGCTACGACGCATAGCATCGACTGAGATACCTCGGATATCACTTGTTTCTTTGAATGTGAGGTTATGAGGCTAAGGTATTTCATATGTAGGTTTTCCATGGACTTTAGATCTGACTGGCCAATGAACGATTTTCCAATCTTTCAGATATAGAAACTTCTGGGCCTAGAAGGCTGGACTCGGGAGAATTCTGAAAGTTGTTTTAAAAAATTAATAATTTAAAATATTTTAATATATAAAAATAAAAAAATTAAATTTAAATATTTTAGTATTATTTTAAATTGAATCTTGAAATTATAGTTATAAATATATATTTTGAGAATTAAAAATATATATTAAATTTAATTTTTTTTTTTTAATATTAAACTCAAGACCTGGTCACATGTGCTTTCTAATGGTATTTACCGGTAACTGGGTAAAAAAAACACATGAAAATGATATAAAATCAAAGTCTATTTATTAAAATCTAAAATGAAGGGATTTATATGTAATTAGCCAACCCAAAAAATAAAAATGAAAAAGAAACGAAAGCAAATGAAAGCGAGAGGGAACGTGAGTGTGTCACTGTGAGAGAAAGACAGTTAAGACAGACCAGTCGTCATCTTTATTAAGGGTTTGGATAAATGCCCTTAAAAGCAAAAATAAATAAATAATAATAATAATAATAATAACGTCATACTCGTCTCCTTCTCAAACTTCCAAATTTCCCAAATTTTCTTTCTGGGTTCTTATTACTTTGCTCTTTTCTTCATTCATTCATGTGGGTTTTGTTACATTTGTTGTTTGTTTTGTACATCTCTTGGGATTTTAGTTGAGGGTTATTACTATGATGGATCATATAAGATTTTGCATTGTTCTTGTTTTGTGTTTTATTGTCGGTGTGGCTTACAGTGTCACAGATCCCAGTGACTTGAAAATTCTGAATGATTTCAAGAATGGCTTGGATAATCCTCAGCTTCTGAAGTGGCCAGCCAATGGTGTTGATCCATGTGGCCCTCCTCCATGGCCTCATGTGTTCTGTTCTGGTAACAGAGTCACCCAAATTCAAGTCCAAAATCTTGGTCTCAAAGGTCCTCTTCCTCAAAATCTTAACCAGCTCACAAAGCTTTACAATTTAGGTCTTCAAAGAAACAAATTTAATGGAAATTTGCCCACTTTTAGTGGCTTGTCAGAATTGGAGTTTGCTTACTTAGATTTCAATGAATTTGATACCATCCCATCTGATTTTTTCGATGGACTTAGTAGTGTGCGTGTCTTGGCTTTGGATTATAATCCTTTTAACAAGACCACTGGATGGTCTATTCCTGGTAGTTTGGAAAATTCAGTTCAGTTGACAAATCTTTCTTTGATAAATTGTAACTTGGTTGGTCCAGTGCCTGAATTTTTGGGCACATTGCCATCACTGGCTGCACTGAAGCTGTCTTATAATAGGTTGTCTGGTGAGCTTCCAGCTAGTTTGGTCAGTCGTTGATGCAGATTTTGTGGTTGAATGATCAAGATGATGGTGGCATGAGTGGTCCAATTGATGTTGTTGCCAAAATGGTTTCTTTGACGCAACTATGGCTTCATGGGAACCAGTTTACAGGGACTATCCCGAAGGACATTGGAGCTTTGTCTTCTTTGAGAGATCTCAATCTCAATAGGAACCAGCTTGTTGGGTTGATTCCTGAAAGCTTGGCCAATATGGAGCTGGATAACTTGGTCTTGAACAATAATCTGCTGATGGGTCCAATACCCAAGTTCAAGGCTGGTAATGTTACTTATGATTCCAATTCATTTTGTCAATCTAAACCTGGGATAGAATGTGCCCCTGATGTTAATGCATTATTGGATTTTCTGGGTGGTTTAAATTATCCTGTAAATCTTGTTTCTCAATGGTCTGGTAATGATCCATGCCAGGGACCATGGTTGGGATTGAGTTGTACTTCAAATTTTAAGGTATCTATTATTAATTTGCCTAGGCATAATCTTAGTGGTACTCTTAGCCCTTCGATTTCGAATTTAGATTCTCTGATTGAAATTAGGCTAGGAAAAAACAGTATAAACGGTAAAATTCCTAGGAATTTTACAGAGTTGAAGTCTTTGAGATTGTTGGATGTAAGTGACAACAATATTGAGCCTCCATTGCCTGAATTTCATGACACTGTAAAGCTTGTTATTGATGGAAATCCTTTATTGCTCGGCGGAACTAATCGTACTCAGGCACCAACTTCCCCTGTTAGCAGCCCACCCCCTGCAGGTTCACAATCTCCATCAAGTTCACAATCTCCTTCAAACCACACACCGTCAGCCAGGGGACAATCACCATCATCTGATAACAGTCCACCTTCCCCAATTACACACCGTGGCTCTAATCCTTCTTCTTCTATCCAAGTACAGCCACACCCCAAAACTGCCAAAAGAGTGAAGCTACTAGTTGTGGTTGGAATAGCAGTTGTTGTTCTTGTGGTTCTTGTGGTGATTTTCCTCTATCTATATTGCTGTAAGAAGAGGAAATACACTTTGGAGGCTCCTGGTTGTATTGTGTTTCACCCGAGAGACCCATCTGACCCTGAAAATATGGTTAAGGTTGCTGTTTCGAACAACACCGCAACAAGCTTATCCAGTCAGACTGCAGCTGGTTCTGGGAGTAGCATCAGTGGTGCAACAGAGAACTCTCACGTGATTGAGTCAGGGAATCTGGTCATTGCTGTTCAAGTTCTTCGTAAAGTTACTAAGAATTTTGCTCAGGAAAATGAGATTGGCCGAGGTGGATTTGGAACTGTTTATAAGGGTGAACTGGAAGATGGAACGAAAATAGCAGTCAAGAGAATGGAGGCTGGCGTGATGACCGGTAAAGCACTGGATGAATTTCAAGCTGAAATAGCTGTTCTTTCTAAGGTCCGGCACCGACATCTGGTGTCTCTTTTGGGTTATTCTATTGAAGGCAATGAGAGGCTTCTGGTCTATGAGTACATGCCTCATGGTGCTTTAAGCAGACATCTTTTCCAATGGAAGAGCCTGCAGTTGAAGCCTCTTTCTTGGATGAGAAGGCTCAGCATTGCATTAGATGTTGCTAGAGGAATGGAGTATCTTCATTGTCTTGCTTGCCAGACCTTTATACACCGGGATCTCAAATCTCCAACATTCTTCTGGATGATGACTTTCGGGCAAAAGTTTCAGATTTTGGATTGGTGAAACTTGCTCCAGACGGAGAGAATTCTGTAGCCACTAGGCTTGCTGGGACTTTTGGATACCTTGCACCTGAATATGCTGGTAAGATCTGTTATTTCAAAACTGCAATCAAAATTTTGTATTTTGTCACTGGTAATGGATTCTGAATATTTGAAAATTTTATAAAACGGTCTGTTATATAAATCCGAACGTAATTTCTCTTCTTCTGTATTTTGCAAATTACCCCATGTTTTTTTCCTGTATTTTTGTGTCTAAAATGACATTAAACAAGTTGTATACACTTTTGAGAAAAGTTTTACCAATCCCTACTTGTGATAATATTGGGTCATATTTTGGTAGTGTAAATAATCAGACAAACTTGCACAAAACCTTCTTGGTTAATTTTGCTTTGGCAAATGTGAAAGATAGTACAATAGTTATAAGTTTGTTTCCCATTTCCCATTACCTAACCAGGTAGAGAAATTTCTAGGATTTCACGTTACAGATAAATAGCTAATATAGTCAAAATATGACACATTAAGTTAACTCTTGTTTTTGTCCTTGTTATTTATATATCTGTTTTATGCATATTAATTGTGTTATTGTTCTTCCTTAACAGTTGTGGTGCTGTGTTATAGAATATGTCTACCTATCTTCCACATATCAAGTGGATATTCTGTCCATTTAAACTGTCAAAATTTGTGATTATGCATCAATTCTTGTTTGAGGTATCCATGAGACATACTTGTTTTGAGTTTTTATTGTTCGGCCAAAGGCCATTCAGGTTGAGATCAAGAATTAATTGGAGGTCAACAATTCTTACTTTTAAACACCTATGCAATGTCAAGCTGTGCATGTAGTTCTTTGAACAACAGAAATACAGTTTAGAATTGTGACTTATGATTCTTAAATATATCCCCCTTTCGGTCTAAGCTGTTTGATGATACTTCAACTTTTATTGCATCAATTTTTATGACTACCAAATGGTGAGAATCTATGGGATATAGCCTTTAAGATGACTCCAACATTTTTGTAATTCCTTGAGTCGTTTTATAATCTCTGTAAGACGTGTCTTTATAGCCCGCTAACTTAGATTCTTTTGGTTTTAGTGATGGGGAAAATCACGACAAAAGCTGATGTATTCAGCTATGGAGTGGTTTTGATGGAACTTTTGACTGGGTTGGCAGCACTTGATGAGCAACGTTCAGAAGAAAGTCGGTACTTGGCTGAGTGGTTTTGGCGAATCAAATCAAGCAAAGAGAAGCTTAAGTCTGCTATTGATCCAGCTCTTGAAGCAAATGAAGAAGAACCTTTGAGAGCATCTACATCATAGCTGAACTGGCAGGGCATTGCACATCAAGGGAGCCATATCATCGGCCTGATATGGGCCATGTTGTGAATGTGCTATCCCCACTGGTTGAGAAATGGAAACCAATTACTGATGAATCAGAGTGTTACTCCGGAATTGATTATAGTCTCCCTCTTCCCCAGATGTTAAAGGTTTGGCAGGAAGCAGAAAGCAAAGAGATAAGCTATTCTAGTCTCGAGGACAGCAAAGGAAGCATACCAGCTAGGCCAACTGGATTTGCAGAGTCCTTCACTTCTTCTGATGGCCGATGAGTGAAAGTAACTCTAGAACCAGTGGATAATGAATCTTGTCAGAATCTTTTGCGTCAATAGAATGATTTCTGGATCAGGAATATCAACATCAAGCATCCAATATAGGTTATTGCAAACAAGACAATGAGTTAATATCAAATGTTCATTATAATTCGAGTTTCTGAGATTTGTTCTTGTTCTGTGCAAACAATTGATATATTCATGTAGATAGTGTGGATAGGGATGTTGATTTCATGCTTTTGTTATTCTGAAATGTAACGCTTCTCATATTATTCTCTGTTGCTTCATTTATAAAGAATTAATGTTGATTTAAATAATGCTCTTTGGCTTCCGAAGGGTGTAACCTGGTGATGAAGGGTTTAAGATTTGGTTTCCAAGTCCTATGTTCGAGTTCAGGGGTACATTTCTTTCTAAGAACTTAGGTCAGTCGAGGGTTAGCTGCTTTGTTTAAATATAGGTCGAGTGGTTTGGCGGCGGAGTCTCCGTGTAACTTTTCTTTCCATGGAAGCTGAAGTGGAATGTTGCTGCCTAGTTTATTCTGAGGGAAAGTTTTTGGTGCCTTGTTTGTCCCGAGCGAAACACACAGCAACAATAGCGGAAATAGTTTCGCGGCAGAGGCTTCTGGGGATGCCCACTAAGTTGGTCATATATAGTAATGTTGGAAATTTTATTGTCAAACAATTCAATACGGGCTTAAGTCGAGCATGAAAAATCTCCGTCTATCTTAAATTCTTACAAGAAATATACCACTGCACTCGAATTCAGGACCTGATAATCAAGTTCTAAACTCTTTCACACCAAATCACACTTTTTTTTTTTAACATCTGACTGCTCTAAACATATTTCCCATTTGGAGAAAAAATGAACTGAGGTGTCAAATCTATTTTGACTTTTGGCAGCCTTCAATCCAAAGTCCTAACCACTTGCAAATTGCACCGGCCATTTTTGGTAAAGAACTCAAGGAAAGCCTGAACTTATAGTTTCACTGGGTGCACTCTCAAGTGAATTGAGCATGTGTTTGTAAAAAAAATTCATGAAAACAACTCAAATGACCGCAGACGCACAGCATATTCACCATTAACGGAACTGTGTCATCGAGTTTATAACATTAGATTTTAACATTTTTGTTGACGGGTGATTTTAATTCCAGGGGCAATATCGGGATAGTGCTCCCGGGACAATCCTCCTCCAACCGTAAATTTGTTTGGTTATGGGGGATCAAAGACAAATTTAGCAGAAAACGAATCACACACAAGATCGACAAGAGGGTTTACGTGGTTCGGCGGAATGAATCCAACCTACGTCCACATGAACAAAATAGAGTGTTACTTTTATTATCAAACCGAGCTCGGCCGACCACTTTTCAAGGGTGTTCTAACGTTACCGAGCTGTTTGTTTTGTGGTGTTCATACAAGTAGTGCTTTGAATGAGATTTTCGCTAGCCAACCATACAAATGAGAATACCCTCCCTTTATATAGTAAGAGAAATCCAACACTATTCCTATATCTTTATGACGTCAGCCACGTGGATCTCCGGCTGATTGACGGGCTCTCTGTCCCAACTGCTTCGCCGAAAGCAAGCCTACCATCTGACTCCTCGTTAAATCACTCTGTTTTATACAATCCCACACTCAACATTTATGATGACAGCCTGTAAATGTGGTACATTTCAGAGGGAAAAGTCCAAACGATCCTGATCACACGTCGGACGTCATGAGGAAGCCAGACAAAGAGCCGCACTATGCCAACTACTTCCGACCTGACCAAAAATATCTGAGCTCATCCTCATAATTCAAGAGGAAAGATAGAACTGAACCGAGCTACCGAGATAAAGTGGTCGGTCTCGGCTCTGATGTTGTTGGTCTCTGACATCTGCACCATGCTGTGTCCTCTGGTCGGTCGGATTTGGGGGAGCCGGGTCTGAACTATATGCCTGGTTGAAGACTAACTAATACCCTCAGATCATTCGCCCTCCTAAAAAAGAGAAAATCCATCTCTGCCCTTGCCGTACTGTTCATATACTTTGTCACAAAAAACACCATCAACATATGTCTCATAGTTCTCGGTTTCAACAAGTGCATGAGTTGGTACCAGAAACTATGAATTTAGGAAAATACTGATCAATCGAGTAGATGATTACCTCTGGGAGCCACAAAAACTGCATCGGCTACTAATCAGGTGGTTCCGGTCATCTTCATGTGCTCGGTCACTGAGGATTCTGATGCCTATCCATTGGGAAGATGCTCTGAACCTATGTCGATGATGACATCGCGGCGGGACGTAACCCGACCCCGAGCTTAGCAGAATATTTGCCTCCGAGGGAATGTTGCCTCCCCAGTCCAACGGGAATCCGGCCATGAGGGAAAAGCTCCGACCGCATGCTGATGATAAGCCTATTGATGGGACGTAACCCGACCCCGAGCTAGCAGAATCTTTGGCTCCGAGGGAATGTCACCTCCCCGGACCAATTGAGAGCCGGCCATGGGGGAGATGCTCCGACCCCATGCTGATGATAATCCACTCGGTGTGACGTAACCCGACCTTGGGCTAGTGGAATAAATGGCCTCGGCGGAACGAATCCAGCCCCGAGCCAGTAGAATATATGGCCTCAGCGGAATGAATCCAGCCCCGAGACGGTGGAATAGATGGCCTCGGCGGAACGAATCCAGCCCCGAGCCGGTGGAACAGTTGGCCTCGGCGGAACGAATTCAGCCCTGAGCCGGTGGAAAAGATAGGACTTAATCGCGAGGGAAAAAACTTCAACCTCCGAGGCTCCGCGGATCTCGGCGCAGTCGTCCCTTTGCCGAGTATCAGCAAAAAAAGGTGGAAACATGATAAGGTTAGTACATTGGAGGTGACTTAGCACATACTCCGCACAGACTCAAAAAGATAACAACTCGGGTGTTATGAGGCAGCGTCCTGCCTGATGCCTCCCAAAACAACAATTTTGAACCTTATAATTCAGTGTCCCGACTAGCCAGGCTGCGGATCGGTGAACGACCAAAACCATGAACCTGAGTCCATGCTGGGCGGGTCTAGAGTCTGTAAACGCTATGAGGGCAGAAACCTCCTCATGCTATGCTTCTCCTGATCTGAGGCGGTTAGACAGATAACTCACGGGGGAAGAAACCTCCCCGTGTTCGTCATCCCTAAGGTTGTAGGAGTCACGGAGGCACTTAGGCCTTCACTGTATTGTGCACCTGGTGTTTCTCAACAGGACTCACCAGCCAACTCGCAGGGGTAGAAACCTCGTTGGGTCCGGCTTACCCGAGGTCACAAGGGTCATGGAGGCCATTCGGCCATCCCCATGGCATGTGCCTGGTGGTTTTCAACGGGATTCACCAGCCGACGCGCATGGGCAGAAATCTCCCTGGGTCCGGTTCACCCGAGCTATTCCTCCAAAATGCGAGTCATGTGGTAGTAACGCTCCGGCCTCGAGGATTTGATAATGAAACCCGGGATTGGCGTGCCACGAGGGGTTCGCGCTTTTCCCACATGTACTCCATCCCTTGATACGTTTTGGATCCTCAAAGGTGAAAGTAGCTAGGTCGGAACACTTCCACCCGGGGGTTTGATAATGACACCCGGGTCTGGCGTGCCACGGGCTTGGTGTCCTTCCCAGCAACCGAGCACCCATTCGCTCCGAGCACATCCCAGGAATATTGAACATGGCTTTCGCATTCAATTAATAAACAAGTAAAGTGGACAAGTTTTTTAATTCAAAATAGAAAGTCTTATTCGTATTCATGGGACCTACTGCCATTCTTACAACTCTTTGCGGGTCATTTCAAGAGAGGCTCTACAATAAACTTCTGATTCTCGTCTGGTCGTCCAATAACTTTATTCTGGTCTTATTTTAACTTAATGGGGTCCTCCGAACCGAGCCTTCTAGAACCACTTCTGAACAAATCTGGGGCCCGGTCAGGAATTCCCTTGGTGTCTTCTAGTGATTCCCCGTGGGCTATTACTGGAGGATTATGGGGTTTGCCTCTCCTCTTCTTCTTCCCACATTATTTCTGCTGGCAAGGCTCCTGTTATCACAACTGATCTCACCTTCTGGGGATCCCTCCTCCCGGGTTCATCCTCTCCGCCTAGGTCTACAAAATTTTTCCCTTTTGCTATCTCATCTCTCCTCTGACTTGGGCCGGCCCTCAACCTTTCATCGTTCACATTTTCCAACCTTTCCAGTTTCTCCATCATGGCTTTCATGAAGGCCTGGTTCGTCTCCCTTTCCTTCCTCATGCTTTCTTCCATTTTCTTCATCCACTCTGTTGTCGAATTCTCCGACGATCTATGATTCTCGTCTTCTGCCATCGTCTTACTACGTAAACTGGTTTTTGCTCTGTTCCCCACAGACGGCGCCAACTGTTGACGGGTGATTTTAGTTCCAGGGGCAATATCAGGATAGTGCTCTTGGGACAATCCTCCTCCAACCGTGAATTTATTTGGTTATGGGGGACCAAAGACAAATTTAGTAGAAAATGAATCACACACAAGATCGACAAGAGGGTTTATGTGGTTCGGCGGAATGAATCCAACCTACATCCACATGAACAAAGTAGAGTGTTACTTTTATTATCAAACTGAGCTCGGCCGACCTATTTTCAAAGGTGGTCTAACGTTACCGAGCTGTTTGTTTTGTGGTGTTCATACAAGTAGTGCTTTGAATGAGATTTTCGCTAGCCAACCATACAAATGAGAATACCCTCCCTTTATATAGTAAGAGAAATCCAACACTATTCCTATATCTTTATGACGTCAGCCACATGGATCTCCGACTGATTGACGGGCTCTCTGTCCCAACTGCTTCGCCGAAAGCAAGCCTACCATCTGACTCCCCGTTAAATCACTCTGTTTTATACACTGCCACATTCAACATTTATGATGACAGCCTGTAAATATGGTACATGTCAGAGGAAAAAGTTCAAACGGTCCTGATCACACGTCGGACGTCATAAGGAAGCCAGACAAAGAGCCGCACTATGCCAACTACTTCCGACCTGACCAAAAATATCCGAGCTCATCCTCATAATTCAAGAGGAAAGATAGAACTGAACCGAGCTACCGGGATAAAGTGATCGGTCTCGGCTCTGATGTTGTTGGTCTCTAACATCTGCATTATGCTGTGTCCTCTGGTCGATCGGATTCGGGGGAGCCGGGTCCGAACTCTATGCCTGGTTGAAGAGTGACTAATACCCTCAGATCATTCGCCCTCCTAAAAAGGAGAAAATCCATATCTGCCCTTACCGTACTGTTGATATACTTTGTCACAAAAAAACACCATCAATAATTTTAGTACAATTATAACAAGTTAAAATAATTTGAGGCTAATTTCAAAATAATTATGATATAATTGTTGTTGCTCCATGTGTGAAAGTGTGACTAATCAAAGTGTTTCTCGTATTGTAATAACTTTCAAAGGCATGTGCTCCATCTGCATGACCCCATTATGTTTCTCTCTTATATATCCATAACTGCCATGACTTCTTATCCCTATCTCTCTGTAATGTTATATTACATATATTTTTTACAAATATTACATTCTACTATTATATTTTTTTTAAAAAAATCTTACATTTTATTATTATATTTTTTTTATAAAAATTACATTCTACTAATACTAAATTATTATATTCTAATATTTCAATTTTTAATACTTCTTGTAGTATAATGTAAGATATTAATAGTAGAATTTAATTTTTATAAAAATATAAGAATAAAATATTATACCTCAATTTTTTTTATACCCATTTATTATTTTTTAAATTTTAAAATAATGAAATGATAATAACCCATAATAAAAACAGAAAATATTAAGAAAAAAAGTGGCAATAATCCAGAGAGTAACATTGTAATAATATTAGGGGTGTCAAAACGAATCAACGAATCGAATTTGTATCGAATCCTAAACGAATCGAATCAAAATATGACGGATTCGTATTCGATTCTTTATTAAACGAATTCTAATATCAGGATTCGTATTCAATTCGTTTATTAAACGAATCGAATACGAATATTCGTTTATTCGTTTAGTCAATGATATTATTTAATAAAATAATTTACCACACTTTATTTACATTAATTCTTCATAAATATATACATATGAAACATGTAATTAATATATTTACTAAAAATATCTCATCAAATATCGAAAATATTACTTTTCTATGAAAATTAGCTATAATTTCTCGAATCTTAATTGAAAATTAACAAGAACTAGTAAATAAAAATAACAAAACGAATCCTAAACGAATAAACGAATCAATGAGCTTAAATTCGTATTCGATTCATTTAATAAACGAATCGAATCGAATTGACCCATTTATTAAACGAATCCATTTTTCCAAACCCGTATTCGCTTTAAAGCGAATCGAATCGAACGAATAAATGAATCCTGACCCAAATTGCCACCCCTAAATAATATAGTAGGCAAAATCTAAGTTAATTTTTTTTGTTTTTTTTTTTTAGGAAACTTCAAAATCCGAACTTGAGTGGTTAGTGAGTTATATATATTCGTCTTCAAGAGACGTGGCTTGATAGTGTAGGGCTCAGAATATCATCTTGAGATCTTCGGTTCGAATCCAGGAAGTGTGTTTCTTGTAAGAGTCTGGGACAATCAAAGATTTTACCTGTTCCGCTTAAGCCTGGAAGAGATGGTTTGACGGCAGGATTTCCAACGATTCCAAAAAAAAAAAAATTTATATATACTCACGAAAAGATAATTTCCTAAAATGAATAGTATAATTTTTTTTTTCTGTAAATTACTTCTTTGTCATTTGCTTGGATGAAAGGTACATGAGTAATTCTTTGGTGCTACAGAGACACGGTGACGTGGTACTACCAACAAATTAGTAAATGTCATGTATGATTTAATATTCATATTTTTAGTGGTTTTTTAATATTTTAACACGCGTGATAATAAATTATTGAATTATTACATGGATGATGTGATATTTCGTTATATGGTAGATTTTCTAAGATACAAATATGAATGTTTAATATCTTTGACCGATTTTGTGGCCACGACAACCTGTTGTAGACGACACCTAACAACTTGAATTATGAGGTTCACATGAAAGGACATTTTAATTAAATGCAGTAATAGCACTATGATGTTTCATGCTTGAATTTGTTATGGATATAATTTATTTATTTTTCTTGTAATTCTATCAAATATATTAATTACCAATAATACTAAGGCACCAAATTCTATTAGAGCATCGCAGTTGAACATATTTTGACTAGAACCATGTTAAGATAGGTGCTCTCATTGAAAATATTCTTATTACACACTTTTAAGAAAATAGTACAAACTAGATATTGATGATGTTGCGGTTTTTATTTTTCAAAAAAGAAAATAAAAAAATCTGAGTCATTTATATTTATGTATATGTATATATTGCTTGTAATGATTTTTTTTTTAAAGTAATTTATTATGGATAAGCAGAGATTTTACGAACACCAGTAAAAATGGACATATCATAAAGAAAATACAAATGTGATCATTCTAATCTTTGTCATATATTACATTATTCAAGTAGCATTGACCAAAGTTAGTTTAATATGCCAAATTTAGTCAACCATCCCACTAAATAAAATCTTCTAACAAAGTAAGAGTGTGATATTCTATTAATTATATAGTATATTTTTAATATATCACAATACCCATTTATATAGGTATAAGATCATAATGAGATAAATGAAATTCAAAAAAAAATAAAAAATACATATATGAATCTTGTAGAAGTTATGATACATTGTGAATATATAGATATGTAGAAATTTAATGTATCATAAACATTAAATTAAAGTACGTTATAGACACAGAGATGCGTGAAAATTCAATGTATCATAAACATTGATTAAAGTATGTTGAAAATATAGAGATGTGTGGAGATTTAAAGTACTATAAATATTAATGTAAGTGAATTGTAAATATTGAGATGTGTGTAAATTTAATGTACTGTAAATAATGATTAAAACAAAAACTTAAATATAATTTTATTCATGGGTTTTTGTGGTGTCACGTGACAATACCAGATGAGATAAGATATATATATAGTCAATTTCCAATACGGACGTCCGGACGAATGTTTTTATTGAATTTTAAAAAAAAATTACAATTCAAAGTACTAGTATTTTGCATACATCCTGAAAAAATAATTGTCCGGATGTTCGTTTTGGAAAATCAATATGTGTGTGTGTGTGTAAGATAAGAGATATGCACAAATTTAAATGTGAAATTTCATATAAGCACACAACACACAACACTGTTGGGTTTCTATTAATTCCCAAGGATCAAATCAAGCAATGAAACACATGTGAATATATCAAGAAATATGGCGGAATCATACTTACATTGATCGGTTTTGGATGCGATGAACACAAGCCCTTTGCTCCCTTGATGAAGCTCTCGGCTTTTACCCATTTTGGTCCTCGAAGATTCGGTCATCACCTCCATGGATGCATCTCCAAGCTCCAAGCTTTGTGTGGTGATTCCATGCTCACAAGTCGGTTTCCCTATCACCTTCGCAAGACTCTTAAAGCGTGCTAGCACCCCGGAAATTTTGCCGCAAAATTCCCTTATGTTTCTCCTTGAATTCGGCAATTGAAGAATTTTGAGAGCAAAAATGGCCCAAGGCCGTGAGTGAGAGAGAAGGAGAGGAAGAGAATGAATGAGTTGGTTTGGTTGTTGGAGTTGTGTATCTAATACACAAAATTGAAATTCAAAATTCCATTTACCAAAAGTCAAAGGCAAAAAACAATTAATGCCTTCCAACTACCACCATCAATCAATAGTGACATGTTGTCAATCACTCAAAGTGACTTGACATCACATCAATCAAAGTGACTTATGATTTGACGCTTGATGTGACTTGTGGGCCGTACTTAAATTCGAAATGCGAGTGCGCCCGCAAACACTCCCGGGCTCGGGTTCGCTAATTCCAAATTAACGAATTTTTCGTTGCGACGTAATTAAATAATTATGCCTAGAAAATCACTATTCACGTCGCTAACGAATTAATTCTAAATTAACTCGTTCGCCCGAATTAAAATCTAATTTTAATTCCGCGTCGAAATCCAATTTCGTATAATATATCAAATATATTATTTTATCGATTAATTCCAAATTAATCGTTTTCTCTCTTTAATAAATATTTTATCCCAGATAAAATATCTCCGAAATTAATCCCAGATTAATTTTCTCTCTCAATTAATTAATCCCAGATTAATAAAGTACGAGTCATACGTCATCGGTGAATCTTCGGGAAGCGACCCATGAGATCCCCGGATATGTTGGCAGTAAATCCGATCGTCGGACTATCCGAACACGTACGTACCTAGTACTACGTTTTTACTGATTTACAAGACATGGTTGGCTTCTAGCAAAGCACCGTGCCTACCCAATTCTCCAGAAATATCCTTACTGGAATATGTGATCTATATCAGGCGTAGTATACGTAGTATTGCGTATTTCGATCCAGCATCGGATGTCACGTGCAAGGCCTGGGGCTGGAAATGTGTCTGCCCTGTACGAATCACATATCGGATCTCTGGTAACTAGTCTCTATAATCGGATAATCATGACCTAGTCATATTATCCCGATGAATGCAGTACATAAGAGCACCAGTTCCGTATCCTACGTGATCATCATCTCCACTATGACTGGAGTGATACTTCCGTCTCGACATCACACCCAATACACTACGATTCTCAATATACCCAGAAGAGGCGTACACAGAACCTGTTAAAGCCCTGGACGACCAAAATCAAAGTATATTGATTGTCGCAAGTATTAGCGGTGCAAGTCTCAGGTTAAGACCAAATACACCTACCCTGATTCGGATTTCCATAGACACATAGTCATACTACCAATGGAATTCCGAGGGGTCTATAAAGAACGAAGATGTTCCCGTACCATCGGTAAACACAACCTCCTATTACACTTGCATGAGTATCCTATAACCAAATATATGAGAACTATGCCGTTATGCTCCCACAACGTGCACAAGTGTAATACTAGTCTATTTCGCATTATCGATGTCCAGTCTCGATAATACTACGACTATGGATATTTAATGATTAAACCTTTATATGGATTGATATTGTCTTATATCATCTCAATCCGGAACTAATCATATGGACCTTCTATCATTTATACATCTTGGTAATATAATTACAAATGATAAAAGAGAAATTTCCTTTGTCACATAGTTAATTTGTACAACAACACCATGATCTGTACAAATAGTGATACTATGAGCCATAACTGTCCAACAAACACTATATACCCAAGAGTCGATTCGGCTATCGGTCCGGTTCGATTCCGAATCAGAACCGAACCGGCCGGTTCCCAATTCCACAAGTGTGGAACCGGAATAAGACCGGATAATTCCGGTTCGGTTCCAATTCCGGTTCCGGTTCCATTCAATTTATTTTTATTTTTTATTTTTTATTTTTTTCAAATTTTAATAATGATTTTTAAAAAAATATGAGATTCAAAAATTTATTTAAAATTATGAATTTGAATAATTGAATTTAGATTACATACATTAAATTACAAATAAATTTCTTATCAAAATAAATTAAAAATAAAAATATTAAATTAAAGAGCTTGAACTTAAATTTTTAAAAACTTAAGTTGTCTATGTATCTTCCAGAGGTGAGAGGAATCAAAGTTTACGTAGTTCTATCACAATTTTAAGATAGTTCCCCATTACAATTACAATTATTTACTCATCAATCATCATTATAAATGCATGTTGATCCTTCGGCTCCTGTTCCGCTTGCAGATGCATTGTCGAACAAGTCTTCAAAGTTATCGGGGCATCTTCTTGTTGCCTCAGATAAGCTCGGGTCCAATCATCCACACATGTTGTTGCTTCTAAAGTGATTGGATGTAATGAAGACCGTCTTGCTTCCAATATATTGTCTCCCATGATGAATGCTTGCTCAACTGCAACAGTGGAAACAAGTGCTGCCAGCAACTCTTTAGCAATAATTGATAATACAAGATATATATTTTGATGTCGGTTCCACCATTCAAGGATTTGAAATTTTTTATTCACTAAACTTTCAGTAGGAAATTCAAAATTGGTAGATAAATAATTATCTAATTCTGGATTGTTAGTCATGTTATCCCTATATTTTTTATTTTGTTGTAGTAACCAACGATCACCTATACTAAGTCTTGATTGTATTATGAGTTCGCTAATACAAGATTGTCATACTGATTGCAAGTTATATCCACTAATATAATCATTAAATAAATCGTTAAATCATTTTTTTTATTTTAGCTATTATTCTTGTAATATCAATTTCATCAGTAACACACTATTCAAACCTTCTATTTTACATATAGGATAAAAAATCGTGACAATAAAATAAAATAGTGGAATTTCTCTAAAATAATACAACCATTTATGTTTCATAACAACAATAGCTTCAAGCAAAACAATATCATTAGGATCAGAACTATCAACATGCTCAAATAGAGTACCAATAATATTCAAACTTTCAACAAGAAATAAATGTGTTGTAGGATAATAAACTCCGCTAAAAATATTTATAGCATCATTAAAATCTTTTAAAATATCTAATTTTTTTCACAAATATCCCATTTTCCTAGTAAAAAGTGAGATATGTTGAACATGTTGAGGAAAAAACTACATAATGCATCTTTATATTGGAAAGCTTGACATAAAAGAAAATAAGTTGAATCCCAATGTGTTGGAACATCTCGTGAAAATTTTATCGCTTTAATACCAATTAATTTATAAAATTTGGCCAATTCTCTCCTAACTTGAGAATATGACCAAATATAATTAAGTGCAATTTTAATAGGATCAATGAAAGGTGTTAAACAAGTCAGACCATCTTAAACACATAAATTAAAGACATGACATGTGCAACAAATATAAAAAAATCGACCCCCAAATTTGGTTGGCATATTTCTGTTAAATCTTTAATTGATGCAGTATTTGCAGATGCATTATCAAAACCAATTGTTAAAATTTTACCTAACAAACCATATTCATCAAAAATTACTTTCATCATTCTATAAATATTTTGTGTAGTATGTTGTTCATCAAAAACTATAAATGCAATAAATCATTTTTGCATGTTCCATGATGCATCAATCTAATGACATGTCACACCCATGTATGAGTGTGTTCGCTAATGGTCACTCCAAATATCAGAACAAATAGAAAGACGACCTTTAATATCTTTAAATGTTTCATTTAAAATAATTTTACCATCTTTGTATAATTTAAAAATGTGACGTTTTGTTGTATTTATAGTCATTCTATAAGCAACATGATTTAAAGCATTATGAACGTAATTAGTAAAAATAATTTTTTTTACCAAAACTTAAAGAAAGATGTGCCATATAAGTTAATTTAGCAAATTCTTCTCTATTTTTAGCATCAGAATATTTAAATAAATCTAAAGAACTCGTACCTCTACTAGATTATGCATATCTGACCATTTGAGTTTGAGTTATATCAAGTCCAATTTCAGCGGCATGATGTTTTTCCAAGTGCTTGTTCATATTGCCATATCCACCAGTAAATTTGTAAGAAACCCCACAATGGTTGCATATTGCTCTTGTACCTTCATTTTCAGTATCGACTAAATGGAAATGAATTTTGAAAATATCGGAGGAACGAGACTTAACTTCTCTTCTCCATGTACCGATATTAGGGCCGCTCTCTTGGGTTGGTACATTTGACATGGTGTTCTCAGATGAGCTTGCCATTTTTTGTTAAAGAAATTTTAAAGAATGAGAGAATTGAGAATGAGAAATTATAGATGAGAGAATTGAGAATGAGAAAATTGTAGAATTGAGAAAATTGAGAATTGGTGTGTTGAAAAAAAATGAAAAGTGACCTTTATTTATAGAGTTTTATAAATTTTGTGATACTTAAAATGCCCATAAAACTAGCCGTTTTATTAATGTTATTAAGGATAATTTAGTAATTTGATTTTTTTGATTTTTTTTTGGAAAATAGGGCAGGGAGTCGTTGCTATTTGTCCTAGGCCCAACGGTTCCCTATGACTACTAGTTGTTGGGAGCCATACGGTTACAACAGGAACCGTTTGGTTCCGGTTAGAACCGTAGAACCGCTAGAACTGAACTGTTCCTGCAGTTCTATTTCAGTTCGGTTAGGGGTGAACTCTAACCGAACCGAAATATTATGGTTCCGGTTTCAGAATCGGAACCGAAACTGGTTGGAATCTGAACCGTCCGATTCCAACCGAAAACCGTGGCCGGGTCTAACCAAGAGAGGGGGGATTGAGTGATGGCCTAAATATGCGAAAATTAAAATATTTGCCGATTTTATGCTACAAAGCTTGTAGCTTTATCAATTAAGCTTAGATTAATTTTCTCAATTACAATATATCACATAAAAGCAAGTTTCTAAATAATAAGCATATATGAAATAAAACTTGCAATAAGTAAAGAGTTTTGGGATAAAGAAAATAACACCGGTGATTTATAGTGGTCCAGCCAACAATGCATACGTCCACTCCCCCAAGCCGCGCTTGAAGATTTCCACTAAGTTGAGACCACAACTTACAACTAGTTTTCTGTGGCTCACCCGCAACCAAGAGTTTTACACACTAGGTTCACTTCAAACCTCTTACAATGAGTTTTCTCAATAGGTTCACTCACAAACCTCTTACAAACCATCTTTTTTAGTATACCCACTCACAAAAGGATTTCACAACCTCAAGTGTTTGAATATGAAGATAAAAATAAATCACTTAGGCACTCACAAAGATAATGAAGATTAAAATGTGAGTTGTTTACCCAAGTGTTCTAAGCTCACTACTTAATGATATGAAGGTGTAGTGTGTGAGCTTGATGTATGAGAGTGTATGATGATGAATGTTTAGTAAACTCTCTGTTTTTACCTTAGTAGAAATTGTATGAAGGTTGAAGTCCTTGGTAAAAATGAATTTGAGGCTTATTTATAGTGAAAGTGAAAGTTGCCATAAGATTCATATCTGAGACCAGTATGCCGGTCTCCAGACACTAGTATGTCGATCTGGCAAAAGCAATGTCTATATTACCGTTTGAAAATATAAAGGTTACACCGATTTACTAACCGGTATGGTGGCCGGTATGCCGGTTGGATGACCGGTATAATGACCGATATGAGGTGTGCCGGTTTATGAAAGCATGTAACAAATTAAGCTCATTGGTATAGATACCGGTATGAACACTGATATGGTTCATGTTGGTTTTCGTGATAATGCAAAACATATGTAGATCGGTATGAGGGACCGGTATAGTCTATGCCGATTTCCGCGAGCATGTAAAACAGATCATGGGCACCGTTATATTGGTCTTAGTGCCAAAATGGAGGATTTGAAGGTTTAAAATATTTTACACATGACCCTAATGTATCTATATGAATGTACATATGTCCTATGAGTTTAGAGACTTAAATAACCAACTTACTTTACAAAGAGAGCTCTAAGCTAAGACCATACAAGATTTTCTTCATTTGCTGCTTCTCTTCACATCTGTTGCTCTTCACCACCAATGTGCTTCGACATCTTTTTATAATGTCTTGCTAATGCGCGTCAAAGGCTTCTAGTGTTGCGTCATCAAAATTCATCTTGAGAATATATCGCTAATAAAATACCCCTAAAGAAATATAATTAATTTTTAATCATGTTGATGGAAAAACACGGAACATGCAATCAAGTTAAACTGACGCAAGCATGCCACTTGAGCCTTATTTATGCACCAGTCAAACAAATCAAAAAACAAAAAATTAAAGGGCAATTATATATTATTAATTTATAAATAATAAAATTAAAAATAAATACCATCATCGATATATTTTAATAAAAAAAGGGATAAAAATGACTCATATTTATAAGAGATTGATAATTTCAGACAAGTCATTTTCAGACACTCATATCTCTTTCATCTGAACTTCAAATCACTATATGTAAAATTCTGTATACACTTAATATACATACCTATAACTTTTATTAATGAACCTCTCTCAAATTCGGATTCTCACAGGAGTGAAATTAGCTATAAAATTGATTACGTCGCACATAATTACTACATGGCCCTGATCGATTTCCCTAAAATGAACATATTTTTCTATTCAGATATTCGATTTATTATTCACAAAAACCTACATAATCATATCGCAAAGGCTATAATTTTATAGAAATAACTAAAGGCTAATTTCAATCTAGTAAAAGAAGAAGAAATCAAGATCAATGTCAGAAAGTACAATTATGGTTTGTTATTGAGGTAAGTCATATTTTACCTAAGTTACATTGAGTTCATTTACAATCTTATTTTACCTAAGTCGCATTGAGTTCAATCATGATTATATTTACTTAAGTCACATTTTACCTAAGTCATAACAATGTCACAGTTATATTGAAATCAGTCATAGTCACATTGTTGACTAAATATTGTGTTATGTGTTCCTTAATCACATTGTTTACTCTCAATCACTTTATTTACCCTAATCATATTACTAACCTCAGCCATATTGGTGACTAAAAATTATGTTGTATGTGTCCCAGTCATATTATTTACCATCAATTACATTAATGATTGGAAATTTATCGAAAAGTTTTGAATAACAAACCTATTTAATTCACTTCAGTCATGTTGCCAAAGAGTTCTGATATCTTATTGGCTAGGATCACGAGATTTTATTTTCCCTTGAAACATCGGTAAAAAGAATCTAAAGCTGATTAGAATCTCATTGGCTTTGGTAAAATAGATGAGAATAGGTGCATGAAAATACATTTGAGAATAGCTAGTGATAACTGATAAGTTGCTATGTTTCGTTTCTAGCATGGATCACTTAGACTTCATTTCTCAGTTAAGTATGAGAGAGAGAGATGTGGTAGATTATATTTGTATGGTTTAATTGTATCTTCTATTTTCATTTCTCAGTTTCTGATTTTAATTCTTTTATGAGAATTTCAGTTTTCTGTTCATTTGTGCTCTTTTGTTTTGTTTCTAAAAGGTATTGTCTTGATAAAAATTGTATTATATTGTGTATGTCTTAATCATATTGATGACTAAGTTCTTATGAATATAATGGAATCCATTTTTTTGGACGAAATATTGTAATGTAGGTATTCATTTGAAAGATTATGATTTATAAGTAATTTTATGATGAGGTACTTTGTATTTTAAAATATATATAAAATTAAATTTTGAATAAAGAGCCATTCACCATAAACGTGCTCCTTACATATCAACAATTAATTTTTTTTTTCAAATTAAAGTAACACTCTCCCATGTGCACCAAAAATGCTCCAATTTTAAATTAAACTTTATTTTGTACAAAAGGTCAAAAAGGAAAATACAAAATTATTTAAACCTCATAGGGGAAAAAGGACGAGTGATAATTTTTATTTTTATTTATTTTTAAAGAAAAAGAAGATTAAATGTTCCTAAATTTAAGACCTTATTTTTATTAGTAATAAGTGATGGAGCCCCCAAAAGCATAACTGAGAAGTTTTCAAGTAGTTTTTTTAACTTGTCACCCAGATTCG
>SKCR01047848.1:0-52843 GCA_019454045.1 Zanthoxylum bungeanum | reverse complement strand
AATAACAACAGAAGAAAACCCTAGGAGACCAGACGACACAAACAAAACAACAAAAAATAAAGCCCATTGCGATAACCCTAAACTGCCTCATACTCACGTCCAGATCCCCCTTCAATTGATTGCCACCAGCCTTAAGCTTCATCAGCCCCCTTCACGCCTCAACTCCAGCGCACAAACCAGCTAAGACACACACGACAAACCCTTAAATCAAAACCCTTAGCAGCTCACCGGCCAACCTTCACGCCTAGCATAACACCTGGCCCTCATCTTCACGCTAATTGCCCACTAGCCACAAATCAACCACCATCCATTCACTCTTCAACGCATCAAGCCATCACTCTCCACTCACAAACTCACGCTAATTGCCCACTAGCCACAAATCAACCACCATCCATTCAGTCTTCAACGCATCAAGCCATCACTCTCCACTCACAAACTCACGTTAATTGCCCTTGCACTGCCGCAAATAATATCCTATCATTCGGCCACTTACCCACTGCCCACAATAAACCCTTCACACGTCAGTCTCTTGCTTCGTATCCTCTGCCCACTCACCGATTAACAGCCCCTTAATGCAAAGATCCTCCATAAATCCACACTCTTCTTCACGCAGCCCATAAGCATCTCCAACAGTGCCATATCAGCCAAAAAACTTAACCCACTGCCTCTTCACTTCAACAGCCACGAACCCTCTTCATCCACTAACAAACACACTGCCCCTTTACCGAAACCACTAAACAACAACAAACTAGCCCTCTAAAACCAGCCCCAACTCACGCGCATAACACACCTCTTTCACAGCCGCAAACTGCCCCAAAACACACACTGAAAACTACCTACCGCAAAATACCCCAAAACAGTCCCCGAAACGACCAAAACAGTGACCAGAAAATACAACAAAAACAGCAGCGAAACGGAGTGAAAACAGCAGCCCAAACAGCGAAACAGTGAGGAAAAATGTTGGATTAGTGAACCAGAAAAGTTGCGGAACATCAATCCTTCCGACGGCCGTGTAACGCGCTTTCGAGAGACGACAAAAGAGGTTAGACCTGAGGGCACCTTTCTATTTATTACCTTTCGTTTATTTTTGTTTATTTTAATATATTATCGCATGAGAGTCGTTTGTTGAGGCATGATGTGAATTCCGGATGAGCGGAATGTGTGTTCCCTTTTGTGGTATATCGGATGGAAACCCGGACGTAAATTCCGTAGCCGAATCCAAATGGACGGTAGTGCGGTTTGCACTCGGGATACAATGCCACGTACCACTTGAGAGACACATATTTCGTTTCATCCAAAATTTGTATTTGAGCATGCTATAGTCTTTAGGTTATTTGTTTATTATTTAAAGCATGGTTTAATTTAGTTTGTTATTTATTTGTTAAAGTATGTTTAGGTTGTTCATTATGCATATTCTTAGTTTATGATGCGTTTGGGTGATGATTTATACATGTTGATTTAATGGTTTAATATGCTTGTTGTGTTACATTGCGTGAAGTTATTTGGATGAAAGCATGTTAGATCTAAGTACCCTTGAGCATGAATGTTGAATAGATTCAGTTAGTTTATTGCACAAATTATATCATCACAAGTGACATAAGTAAGGGATCATTCTGAACCCAACGGTTTGAGGTCTTCCCTTGCGAGGAGTGAGTGCGGCCTTAAACCTTTGTCCCAGTTCACACTGGGTGGCGACTCCATGTTATATCTCCGGTTTAGTTCCCCGTGGACTATTCCGTATTCCTAACTAGGCCGCGAGCCTAGAACAGCGTCGCCGATTTCTGTTGTCTACAGCTCTGGCTGATCTGGTTGCCACCCATAAAACTAGAAAACTGATGTGGTGTGAGTAGACCCGGCCACGTTTCCGGTTCCGATTCCAGAATCGGAACCGTGGCCGACCGATTTGGTTGGGGTTCGACCCCAACTCGAACCGGAACAGAAACGGTTCCGGTTGGAACCGTAGGGTTCCAACAGGAACCCCCCCAACGACTAACCCTCCCCAACGGCTACTAGTCGTTGGGGGGGTAGGGAGCCAACGGCTCCCTGCCCAAATAAAAAAATTCTAAAACTCTATAAATAAGATTCATTTTTCATTATTTCAACACACCAATTTCTCAACTCTCTCATTTTCTATAATTCTCTTATTCTCAATCTCAATTCAATACAATTCTCTTATAATCTTATTCTCAATCTCAATTCAATTAGTTGTTAATTTGTTATCATTCGCAAATCGTAATTATTCAATTTTCTTATTTTTCTTCCTAATTTCTCAAACGAAAAATGACAAACTCATTTGAGAATATAATGTCCAATATGCCAACCCAAGAGAGCGGCCCTAGTGTCGGTGCACAATCACAGAGAAGAGAAGTTAAGGCTCGGTCCTCGGATATTTTCAAATTCATTTTCATTTGGAACACCTAGAAGATGATTCACAATGAGCAATTTACACCTATTGTGGGGTTACCTATAAATTTTCTGGTGGATACGGCAATATGATCAAACACATGGAAAAACATCATCCGGTTGAACTTGGCATTGATACGACGCAAACTCAAATGGCCAGGTACGCATCATCTAGTAGAGGTACGAGTGCTGTATATTTATTTAAATATTCTGATGCAAAAAATATAGAAGAATTTGCGAAATTAACTTGTATGGCACATCTTTCTTTAAGGTTTGGTGAAAAACTTCATTTTACTAATTACGCATAATACTTTAAACCCTGCTGCATGTAGAATGACTCGAAAGACAACAAAACGTCATATTTTTAAATTATATAAAGATGGTAAAATTATTTTAAATGAAATATTTAAAGAGATGAAATGTCGTATTTCTATATGTTCTGATATTTGCAGTGACCATTGGCAAACACACTCATACATGGGTGTGACTTGTCATTGGATTGATGCATCATTTACCATGTAAAAACGACTTATTGCATTTAAATTTTTTGATGACCAACATACTGCATATAATATTTATAGAATGATGAAGGTAATTTTTGATGAATATGGTTTACTGCACAAAATTTTAACAATTGGATTTGATAATGTATCTGCAAATACTGCATCCATCAATGATTTAAAATCCTTATGTCAACCAAATTTAGGGGGTCAATTTTTTCATATTCGTTGTACATGTCATGTCCTTAACTTATGTGTTCAAGATGGTCTAAAATTATTATCACCTTTCCTTGATCCAATTAAAACGGCACTTAAATGTATTTGGTCATATTCTCAAGTTAGGAGAGAATGGATGAAGTTTTGTAAAATAAATGGTATTAAACCGATTAAATTTTCAAGAGATGTTCCAACACGTTGGAATTCAACTTTTTTTCTTTTATGTCAAGTATTTCAATACAAAGATGCATTATGTAGTTTTTTTTCTCAACATGTTCAAAATATCACACTTTATCCTAGTCAATGGGATATTTGTGAATTTTTTTTAGATATTTTAAAAGTTTTTAATGACGCTACTTTAATTTTTAGGGGTGTTTATTATCCTACATCACATTTATTTGTTCTTGAAAGTTTGAATATTGTTGGTACTTTGGATGAACATGCTGAAAGTAACGATCCTAATGATTATGTTTTGTTCGAAGCCATTACTGCTATGAAGGTAAAATGATTGCATTATTTTAGAGAAATTCCTTTTCTTTATCTTATTACTGCTGTTTTTGATCCTAGATTTAAATTAGAAGGTTTGAATGGTGCTTTACAAGCTTACTATGGTTATTTAGGAATATTAGCTGAAATAGATATTACAAGAATAATGACGAAATTAAGAAATGATTTAATTGATTTATTTAATGATTATATTGTAAGATATAACTTAGGAACATTAGGTGAATCTAGTAGTAGCGAACCGGTAATTCAAACAAGACTTAGCGCAGGAGATCGTTGGTTATCACAACGAAATAAAAAAGTTAGGGATACGACAACTAATAACCCCGAATTAGATAATTATTTATCTACAAATTTCGAGTTTTCTATTGAAAGTTTAGTTAGTAAAAATTTTAAAATCCTTGAATGGTGGAACCGACATCAAAATATATATCATGTTTTATCAATTATTGCTAAAGAGATATTGGCATCACCTATTTCCACCGTTGCGGTTGAGCAAGCCTTCAGCTTGGGAGGCAATATATTGGAAGCAAGGCGATCTTTATCACATCCAAGCACTCTAGAAGCAACAGCTTGTGTGGATGATTGGACTCGATCTGATCTGAGACAACAAGAAGATGCCCCCGATGATTTTGAAGATTTGTTCGATAATGCATCTGTAAGTGCAACAACAAGTGCAAGCGGAACCGCAGCCGACGGATCAACTGATAATGATGATTGATAATTGTAAAATAGTAATTTACAAAGGGGATATGTTTAAAATTGTAATGGAACTACGTGAGCTTTGATTCCTCTCACCCTTGGAGGATACGTAGGCAACTTAAATTTTTAAAAATTTAAGCTCAATATCTTCAATGTAATAATTTTATTTAATTATAAAATTAATCTCATATATTTTAATTAATTTTCAAATTTTAAAAAAAAAGGTTTGGAACCGAACCGGAAACGGAACCGAACCGGTCAGTTCCGTTCGGTTCAGGTTCCGGTTCGGTTCAAGGTTCCGGTTCCACACTTGTGGAATCGGAAACCGGCCGGTTCGATTCGGTTCCAAACCGGAACCGAACCGACGGCCGGGTCTAGGTGTGAGTTATAAAACTTAGTAAGTAACCACACTCAAATCACATACAATCAAGAATAAACCTCAGATGTAGTGTGTGTGTGTGTATAATATATAATGTAAAATACATATGTTTGTCAAAATGCCTATAATAACGTTATGCTGGAAAATATGGAAATCTATGATTTTATAGTCGTTGAAAAATAATCCGCACAAACAAACTAAAACTTCAAATAAACATCGTACTTATACTTTTTCTGAAAAATCTTCCAAAAGTTCGTATTATTCTTTACACTCTTCATATGAAAAGTCCTCCAAACACACACACACACACACACACACACACACACACATATATAATATATATATATCGATCCATAAACCGAATTCATAAGGTGTATTTAATACGAGATATAAACTCTATTCGAAGTTGTAATACCCGAAGTATTTGATTTCTGAAATTTAAACTCTTTTATCATAAATCAGAAAATATTATCTATTTAAATATCATCAAATCAGAAGATTTAAATTTTTTCTTTATTAATAACTTACGAACTAAACTTTATATGCAACACCTTCCGAACGTTCAAAAACCGACTTACATACAAATATATACAAATTCATAAACATAACTTATACAACAATAAGAAACTTACTTGTATTCATATATGTATACAAATAATATTTCATACCTTGGAGCTTTTATATATACCTCCCACGTACAAGCCTCCGAGTGATACAAACATTTACAAACTAAAATTATAACTCATTCAAAATCTTAAGATATTGCATAGCCAATAATAGAAACGAATGATACTTTCAGAGATTAAACTCATCAACCAACAGTTATGTCACATCTCAGTATGTCCGGGACATGATTGGCAGGAGATGGCATGACCATCCTTTAAGCCTGAGACATAGACATGCAAAACCTGTATACCCTATATGAGTGCATGGGCATAAACTTGTAAAATATCACTCTAATTCAACAAATGAACGTGAATACATGCATACTCTGTATATAATTGCCAGATCACCATATATATAAGTAATACATGCATATTCAGTACTTAATCTTATAGATAGAATATAACTCTCTCTCACACACACACACACACCCTATATATATATACACACACACATATAAGTATACATTCACAAATTCGGCCATGTGGATTGTGTCATATACATGTATGTAGACCCTAAAACATACAAACCTTATGACTGTATGACTACAGCTGGTCTCTATCTCATCCGAACTAGGCCACTGAACATGTAAAGACCTCACCGAGAAGCTGGAGAGAAAACCTGCATCCAAACTGTGAGAGTAACAGGGTGAGACTCTTGAATGAGTGAGTGAAGACAAGAAATAATAACGAAAAAAAAACAATATATAAAATCACATATAAGTATACATTTCACAAATTCAGCCTTGTGGCCTATGTCATATACATGTATGTGGACCCTAAAACATAAAACCCCTATGACCGTATGACTACAGCTGGTCTCTATCTCATCCGAACTAGGCCATTGAACATGTAAAGACCTCACCGATAAGCTGGAGAGAAAACATGCATCCAAATTGTGAGAGAAAAAGGGTGAGTCTTTGAAGACTCAGTGAGTGAATGCGAAGATAAAATTTAACCACAAGGAAAATACTATAAAATCACGTATAACTAATAAATCTTCGTGATATAGTTTAAACCTTTATCTGAATGCAAAAGTGAGAAGAATCTGGAAAATCTGAAAGCGTAAATGACAAATCAAAATGAATTTTATAAACTTGCACTGATACTCAAAACCTGTAAAATCTTGGGAATTTGAAACACCAATGCGTGAACATGAAAAATCTCACCAGCTTCATAGTCTGTGGGTGTGAATTCACTTAACGGGACCTGGCACCAAGTAAGTAAGGGAATTTGCACATGTACATGAAAAGCCTATGAGGATGATCAATGTCTAACGAGGCAACATGAACAAATCCAGGATACTAAACACAAAGAGATGACTATCAACTAGCGTTATGAAAACATACCATATCCATAATATATTAAAAGAACAAACCTATTTTATCGTGAAAATTAAATCATTAAAAACTTCCGTTGAGGTATTATAATAACTTGCATGTAAAGTAAATAGCAAAGCTATTAAGTAAGAACAACTAAGTAAGCTAAACTAAAAGGTAAAATACTTGTTGATGGTGGTTTTCACCTCTCAAGAAGTTAGAATCCCTAAGAGAGGTAGAATGAGGATTGTAGTTAATGGGTAAAAGCCCAAGATCATTATGAAGATAATAGGTCAGACAAAGGGGCCCGAGCTCGAGGTACAGGTTCGACGTGGTCAGGTTCGAGGTGGTCAGATCCAAGGTGGTCAGGACGGAGGCGGTCAGGCTCGAGGGTACTAGAGCACTTGTGACCCGAGGTGTTCAGGTCAGGTCCGACATCAGACTCTCAGAGGTAGCCTCGATATTCAGAGCCTCGTGTCAGCCTCTGAAGTCAGAATTGACTTCAGCAAATCAGACCCGGTCGAGGAAAAGAGAGGAGGTCAGACCAATCACCGTGAGTTTCAGCACACCGACCCAACCTGTTAAGAAGATATGAGGTTCGACAGTATGTGCATATGTGAGGACATAACCGAGGTGGTCCATTACTACTCTCCCGACCTGGTAAAGAATCCGGGAAGATCTCAACATCGTTCACCTCGGTATTCTGACCCGATTACCTAGGTCGGGGCTGCTGAATCTTATGCACATGTATAGATGACGTAAGCCATACATGAAACCTAGAGCCGCCAGACCGATGGATGGTTAGCGAAGCTAGAGTTTGAGAGAGGTCGGTCCGACCCGAGGTGGAAATAAAAGTCTTTATTCTATTTGGGTCTGTGGACGTAGGTTGGATCCATTCCGCCGAACCACGTTAAATTCTCTATTTTGTCTGTGTGTTTTCCATCTTTTCCTAAGTTTGCATTTGGTCCCCAATCCAAACAAATTCACAGTTGAGAGAAATTTGTTCGAGGAGTAGCTTTTCCTGAATTGTCCCTGGAATAAAAATCAGCCGTCAACAATTGGTGTCGTCTTTGGGAAAAATATGAAAAGCAACAAGCATGTTAAGATGATGACAAGAGACGGAAACCATAGAACTGTAGAGGCTCATATGATGGAATGAATGGAGATGATGGAGGAAACCCTGCGAAATGAAAGAGAGGACGCACGAAAGAAGAGGGAAACAACTCAGGCCCTTATGAAGACTATGATGGAAAAGATTGAAAAACTAGAGGAGAATACCGAAGAACCTGGCAGAGTAGGACCTAGTAGAAAAAAAAGGGATGAAATAACAAGGAGAACAAGGATTTTCGGGGCAGACAGAGACCGTGGAAAAATAAAATGAACCGCCCAAAGAAGCAAATATGTAGGGAAAGACAGGTGAACCTTGGAATCATCCAGTAGCAGTTCACGTTTAGAGGGAGTGATCGGGAACAATTTCCAGAGAGGGGGCGTGAGGTTCTCAGTTACAGAGAATACTATACCCAAAGTGGAAAACATAAAGAGGGCCATATGCAAAAGCATGACAGCTCCGAAAGCCATATGAAAAGTTGGTTATGGAGAGAAATGAGGAAATGAGAGGATAGAACGGGGGAAAGAGCTCGAGATGATAAGGATATGGGGACAACGTCCCCGTTCTCGAAAAAAATATTGGCGATGAAGTTCAAGAGGAAGTTCAACATGCCCACAATAGACGTCTACAAGGGCAACACGGACCCCAAGCCCCACGTTGATAGGTTCATCTTACTGATGGAGATCCAAGGGGTGGTAGGAGAGGTGATATGTAAAGTGTTCCCTTTAACTTTGGGAGGACCAGCCGATCTATGGTTCAAAAATTTGACCCCGGGAAGTATCATTAATTTCTCACAACTAAGGAAATCCTTTGTATGTCACTTCAAAGGAGCTTGCGTACCAGGAAGATAATGAGATCTTTGAGGATGATGAAACAAGGAGATGACCAACCACTAAAGAGCTTCGTTGACATGTACCATAATTTAGTGCTCAAGGTCGGGGCGTATGAATCCCGGGAAGTATTGGAGAGTTTTAAAGAAGCCTTTAGGGTTGGGAAGCTATGGTCCCACCTGAGAATCCAAGAGATATCAGATTACGCTACAACTTTAGAACATGCAAGGAAGTTTGTGTTACTGGAAGAAGAGGAAAAGATAGCTCATGAAGGATTCCCTCGGACATCGAAAGTGCTAAGGCAAGAAGGTCGACGTGAAATGGCCGGGAATAGCTTAGCTTAATCCAGTGCAAGAAAGGAGGCTCCCGATCAAGATCACTCAAATCAACGGAGGAACAGCATACACTGCCCTAAATAGACTTTTGGCCCATATTTCCCGAGAAATACAAGACAAAGGTTTGCTAACTGAGCCAGACCCGAGGAGGTTCCCAGTTAAGATGAAAGATCAAATGGCTTACTGCGCACACCAAAACATGAAAGGGCATGCCACAAAAAGATGTAAATACTTGAAGGAACATATGGAGGACCTGGTCAAGAATTGTTACCTAAGAGAATGCATAGACCACGAGGCTATGAAAGTCAGGCAACAAATGGAGCAGAGGCCGATGCTCACAATAGCAGGGGGAAGGACATTGGCCGAAGATTTAAACAGGGCGAGAAAAAACTACCACATGACCAAGGGCCCACAAATACTGACAACGAGGAGGGACCCGGAGATTCAGGGAGAGGGGCAGTGCCCATAATGTTCACCGAGGAAGATGCACAAGGGGTAAGCTATCCTCATGATGATGCGCTGATAATCAAGGCCAATATTGATGGGGCCGAGGTGGACAGGATATTGTTGAGTTCAATGTCTTGATCCAGGATTAAACACCATTGTATGGATTTGGAGAAGCAACAGTTGTCTCATTAGGTCGAGTATAGTTGATAATGACAGCATAAGCAGCCCCCATACTCCGATCATCATGATTGATCGGTAGTGTATTGCATGAGCAACTACTAGGTAATCTTAGGAAGAACCTTTATGATGAAGTCAATGTTAGGGTTGGTGCTCAGAGTGCCAATTCAGATCGTATTTATGTCTGATTCATAAATACGAACAATTCATTTTTCCATACTATTACTTATTTAATGGTAGCACCTCTTGTCTTTTATATACATATTCGATCTAATTGCGATTAGATATCTAATTATGATTAGATTGAAACTAAATCTTATTTAGTGATACATGTATATTAGACAAAGACCCTAGGATTTATAATGTAGTGCGCAGTTACAACGTAGTTTGTAATTGACATTGGGAATCGTCACTACAAGTTATATATCCTTAAATAAAGTTCATAATCAAGATTTACTAACACGGGTCGGTTATTAAAATATGCTAAGACATGTCGTATATCGTGACTTGGTCCGATGGTCTATCCTAATGAACCATGAGTCTCGGGAGACTCGTATAGACATGTAGGTGTTTATTTGATAAACAGTGAATGACTCACTGAAGATTTCCTAATAGATGGTACAACAACGTCAATAAAAATCTTCTCGAGTTGAGCGAGCACAGTGGTCCTTCGACTTGAGATACCACTGTGGATATATGAGTTATCCTCCACACTTTGATGGTAGTCACGTCACTGATCTATTTAGATCAGACCTCCGTGTGTTCGTTGGGTGTGGACTGATGCTCATGATATCCCGTACGTATCAAGATAGAATCTGTAAGTCATATGTACAGAGCATAGGTATCCTACACGTGTTTGTGATCTAGTAAATCTATGGTCGTGGTATAACTTCGGAAGCAAGTTCCGAGTGTTATTTAGAGATCGTAAATTTGAAAGTCGACTATATTATACCATAAGGATTTGACGTTCTTATCTATATCTCAGGTATAATATGGATATCCTGTGACAGAGGGATTATATGTATGCAATGACCTCAACTTGCATAGTTTAGCGAGATTATCTGTGGTCGTCATAATTCATGAGTGGGTGAATTATGGTCACGAAATTAGATTTTGTGACGGATAAACCAAAACTTTGAGAGTCCCACAATATGAAGGGTAATCGTTGAGCACTTGGGCAACGCTTTATGAATAATAAAAATTATTCATAATACTTCATCAGATTAAATTAGTTAATTCGAATCGTTTAATCGGTTAAACGAAAACACAAGCATAAAGATATTTTTGGTCAATCGTAATTATTATGTATATGTATTTGATACATAATTCGATTAGATACACATTGATTAATTGTCAAATGAGACTTTTACACATGCCATTAATATATGTATTTTTTATTTAATGTAAATAAAAATATATATAATAATAATAATTATATTAATTAATTATTTAGATATTTAAATGTTAAATATTTGAATAATTAAATAATATCCATTTTTCATAATTGTTATGATAAATGTTTAATTATTATTGATACATGTGGCATGTTTTAATTAAGCTTAAGTGTGCAAATTTGATTTGTCAAACTTAGAGCTTATCTTATCTTGTTTTTTAATTTAATGAAATTAAAATATAAAAATGACTATAATGCCCTTGTTAAGTCAACATAATGGATTTAAAAAGGGAAAATTTTATTTTCTTCTTCTAATTTGTCTCCATGGCCGAACATCATCATCATGATAGAAAGTGAAGGAAAATCAAGAAAAAGCTTAGGAAAATTGTATATTAAAAGGTAATCTTTAATATTCTTGAGTTTAGAAATTTATTTTTTATTCTTGTGTTCCAAGAATAGTTCTAGGGTTTTCTTTACTTGTTAAAATTGAGGCTTTTAGTGTTGGAAGATGGATTTGGAAGTGTTAAGCATGTGTGAAGTAGAATTGGATGATATTATTTAATATTTATTCATTTGATCATTTGATGATATGCTGCCATTCTAGAGTGTTATGACCACTCTTGTAATGCCTAGAATTTTTCTTGGGTGGTTCATTTGTGGTGGCTTTGGTTGGTGTTAAGATTATTATGATTAATGTTGAAAAAGGTTGGATTAAAGCATGAAAAAATGATTATTTTTGTTGTAAAATAAGATCTTGAGAAACTGAGTTGATTGTACTGAAAATAATGTCATATAAATGTATTGGATGTGTTTTGGGTGTTGGAACAATTTCCGGAAATTATTTTGGAGTTGAAATATGCGAAAACGATGAAAAACGGCGTTACCGGGTGACCTTTGAGCAAACCGGGTGACGACTGCCCAAACAGTGAATTTTTCACTGTTCAGGCAGCCCATGAACTGCCTTAATACTATTGGAGCTGACCTGGGCATCCCTCATGTCTATTGGGTAGTCGGTTCGGTCAAAAACACATTTTTATGCCATTTTGCAGAAAAATATTTTCGTAAACGTTTCGCTACGTTTCTTAACTATTTATGTCATTATTTGATATCGAATAAATATGTTTAGGTGAAATATGAATGAATTATTCATATTGGATATTGAATAATTTATTTGGTAATTTAAAAAGTTTTAAAATTATGATTTCGCCCGAACAGCGCTTCCGCCGCTCCTTTTGCCCAAAACCCCAACAAAAATGATATCAGAGCAAGTCTGATCCTTCATCCATTATATTAATCATGCATGATATATGATATATAATCCAATTTTGATGTTTTTACATGCACATAATCTATATGTTTCTTGACTTTTCGGTTCTACGCTAACGGGAAACGTAACAAAAATTTATTAGTTAAGATAAGTTATGTTTTTCTAAAGGTAGAATTGAATTGCTTAGAAAATATTCTAGATTAAAATTCTGCATATGATATAGAACATTACTTCCTTGAGGAATATCCCCACTTAAATAAGGTTGTAAAGTAACGTGTATTGGATGCATGTTTCTTGGTCCGTCTTGTCAATACAGTTTATGAGTATCTTTCTATGGCTGCATTCGAGATCGTGCCAAAGCAGTGAGGGTGTAGTTGATAGAATTTTATCCATGCCAGATTTATTTTTGATACTAGACAAATTCAAGTGAAAGTGGAAATCCTGAACGTGCCAAAGCTGTCAGGACTATATCAATAGCTTGAGTTTGTCATTGGCAAGTGAAGCCTTGATACACCTCCTTGTGAACGTGCCAAAGCAGTCATAACGAGAAACAGTCAGAACCAAAATTAGGAGTCACAATGAGTGTGATTGACAATGAGTTGTCTACCTAATGAATATACGTAAGCGAGATTGTGCCAAAGCTGTGAGTCGAAATATATTCATGGGATCATACTCTCACTATGGAATTCGATTTAATTATTAAATTCCCATTCTTCATTGGGGATTACGGTATTACGTAAAGTAGTGGGAGATACTGCTGGGTTAAAATATCCATAACCAAAGCAGTGTGTAATTTTATGGAAATTGCTGCTTTTGTTTTCCTTTATTCTATATTGTTAATAGAAGTATACTTATAATCTACCGCATGCATATTATTTGAATATGTTTTCTGACTTCACTTATGGTTGCGTATTTCTAGAATAGGTTCTAGAATGTTAGTAGACTTGGATATTGTTAGATTAGTCAAAACCATCGGGAACTGTTGTTCCGATTTTCTTGAAAATCAAGATGGTTAGTGACTTAGTTGCTAAGTCATTATAGGTAATCTAAATAGATATCTGTTTTAGGATATAATTGTCTAGAAAGAATAGTTTCTTGTGCGGTAAGAATTGACATGAATTAGTTCATGTCTCGAGATTCTTGATTGGCATTAAGAAAACTCCATTAGGTATTTTATTTATCTTATAATGACGTTTCTTGGCTTTAGTGACTTTTAGAAGTCACGTGTTTGACACAGTTTGCTAATCAATTATTTACAATTGTTGTGAATAATTGAAGGCAAATTATAGAGTTAAAGAAAATAGATGTGTATAGTTGTGTATAGAGAATATTGATTCTCACAATACGACAACTGTAGGTATTGGATACCAGATCTCCCATCTAGTTATTTAAAATATTATTTAAAGATTGTTTTGATATTTGATATCAGAACTTGTGACTATTGGATAATTACTTGTTCTTTATAAACAATTGTTACATATTTTAATATGACTAGTAGTGTCATTGATGAAGAAGATAAACATTAAGAAATATATTCGGTTAACTAAATAACTTAGAACAGTGCTTTATGAGATTTTATCACATAAGCATTAGATGCTTATTCTGTATGGTAAATGATGGTCTGATACAAGATCACACCATATATCCTTATCCATTTAATGAATATTGTATTCAGGATGTGATTAAATCTCATTTAACCAATGATTGTCATTGGACCACAAATTTATTAAACTAATACATTGGATGTATGTAACTTAATGAATTAGAAATTTCCTTAGATAGTTTCATTACTTCGTAACTTAGTTAATGAGTTGTCATGAATTAGTTACGTGTTTCTAAAAGAATATATATATTGAACGTCTTGAATGGTTCGAGAACTTTTAATATGTTTCTGATGAAACGCGGATAGAATATTTTGAATGGTTCAAAGATATTCTATTTGAAGTGTTAAAACTATATTTTAAAATTCATCGTGAGTCTTTGAATTGTTCAAAGATGTTTGATATGATCAAACATATGAATTTATGGTAATTTGTTCTAAAGTTATTTAATGAATGTGATTCTTACTCAATGGTATTCTTCTACGATTCCATCGTGATGGAATTGGTTAGTGGGAGAAATCGAATCTTATATGATTTGATTCGTTTGATAATGAGTGTTACCGAAATAGTTTCAATACTCTTGGGGTATGCTCTAGTTACACTAATTCATCATTTTAATTATTGTTCCATTATTTTCTACAATTACGTATATGATATGCATAAGTAGAAAATTCAAATCTTAAAAGTTTGAGATTTGAATCTTTCTTTTATATAATGGTTATATAATTAAAAGTACTTGCACCTTGGAGGTACAAGTAAAAGTTTATCATTTATTCTATTTAATAGAATATTATATTCTATTTGATAGAATATCTTTTCTACGATCCCGAGTAATAAAATTGTTTTATTACTTAATGTGTAACATCAGATGTTAAAGATTGTAGAAAAGACTTGACTTATTGAAGTCAAATGTGAGAGTGATACACTGTAATGGAACTACATAATTTATTAGATGAAATGAGATATCTTTCGTATAAGTTTAATAGGATGTTAGAAACATTTACAAAGTATTTGATACTTATTGGTTCTGCTATTTTATTATCGAAGAAATTTATCTTATAACTTATAGTGGGAGCGATATTTAATATCATTTTCGGAAGTTAGCATTAAACCATAGATCTAAAATTGTTCGTAGCTTACTACGATCAAGTTTTGAACTTGATTAAGCTTTCGTTATGAATAGTTCATAAAATGTGCAAATTGTTTGCGCAACAAAAGCAATGTGAGCTAGTTAAAGGTTTGACCTTTACAATATGACAGTGAGAAAGGTTTTACTCACTGATCTATTATAGATTCTGAGGAAACTTGTCTCTAGTCGCATTGATTGAATAATTAAAGATCTGTTGGTTAATGTTGATATTAAACTATGTATTTTGGCTAAAAAATATATAAAGTGGTGTTCCTGAATGTTTTCTTCGAATGAGAAATCCATTGTGGTTTCTTTGTTTGAAGAGTTCATTCTAGAATGGCCCTAGAGTTTGTATTCTGCTAAGATCAGAGTTTGAATATACTAGCTTATAAAGCCTATTGTAGACTCAAATAAGCTTTCCGGAAATTTGTGTTCTCTAATTTTGATACAGTCAGAATTGTCTGATTTTATCAAAGCATAGAAAATACATATGTGATAGTGGGGTCAGTGGGAGCGTACAAATTTCTTTTTAGTATTATATATCCTAACGATATTATCATTATTAATGTAATAATGAGATGTTTATAAGGTAAAAAGGTTTACCTAAGTCTTCTTTTCTCCGTGATAGCAGTGAGAGTAGTCTATGCTATATTTGATATAAAGTTTTATATATGATATAAAACAAGAGACTTGTGAGATACTCCCATTAATCGTGCATTAGATATGATCTAATAAAGGACACAACAAAACTATCTGTATGACGGTTAGTATAACTATTTGACAGTTAGTGTGTCTTATAAATATATATAGTATTTATCTTTCGTAAATGATGATTCTTTAGTCGAAAGAGAAGTTGATTAAAATGTCTAGTCAATCTAATGCAACATATGATGATAACATAATGAATACTATATTATGTACTTAAAGACATCAATTTAATCGTAATTATTACAAATTATTTTGATACCCTGTAGACCATATGATGTGTTTTGAAATCTGTTCTTTGTGAACTTTGAGATATTAAGAACAAGTTTCTTATTCATGGAGGATATAATCTGCAACCATTAGGGTCAGATTAGTTTTGAGTTTAATAATGACGTTAGATGGTCCACGTCATATAGAGTCGGAAAAGATGCAGTGGGAGTGTCACGAATGATTCTACTGTATTAGTGGAATTAGTTGTAACTAATGAAGTATTGACTTATGAAGTTACAAAGTGACCTTATACATTAGAAGTTTTGATATTAGTATTGTGTTTGCGGTTGTCTATAAAGTATTTGGATTTGATCCTTAAATACATAGACAACTCAGTAGCTGTAGCACAATATTGATATAGCATCTGAGTCATATTGACGTATAACTTAGGTTATACAATATATGAATAATGTTGGCTAATGAAAACAATTGGGTTTGTTGGACAGACTCAATTTGTTAAAGAGGGCTTACTTGTTGTTGCCTACCTTTTGAGTGCTAGGTGAGCTCTTGAGGGCCATGAGTATGTGATACACATTGAGATGTGCATATGATACCGTGGATTGGCACTAGAGCAAGTGGGAGAAATTGTTAGGTTGGTGCTCAGAGTGCCAATTCGGATCGTATTATGTCTGATTCATAAATACGAACAATTCATTTTTCCATAATATTACTTATTTAATGGTAGCACCTCTTGTCTTTTAATACATATTCAATCTAATTGCGATTAGATATCTAATTATGATTAGATTGAAACTAAATCTGATTTAGTGATACGTGTATATTAGACAAAGACCATAGGATTTACAATGTAATGCGCAGTTACAACGTAGTTTATAATTGACATTGGAAAACGTCACTATAAGTTGTATATCCTTAAATAAAGTTTCTGGTCAAGATGTACTAACAGGGGTCGGTTAGTAAAATTCGCTGAGACCAGTACATGTCATATATCGTGACTTGGTCCGATGGTTTATCCCAATGAACTATGAGTCTCAGGAGACTCGTATAGACATGTAGGTGTTTATTTGATAAACACTGAACGACTCACTGAAGATTTCCTAATAGATGGTACACCAACATCAATAGGAATCTTCTCGAGTTGAGCGAGCATAGTGGTCCTTCGACTTGAGTTATCCTCCACACATTGATGGCAGTCACGTCACCGATCTATTTAGATCAGACCTCTGCCTGTTTGTTGGGTGTGGACTGATGCTCATGATATCCTGTGCATATCAAGATAGAATCCGTCAGTCCTGTGTACAGGACATAAGTATCCTACACGTGTTTGCGATCTAGTAAATCCATGGCCGTGGTATAACTTCGGAAGCAAGTTCCGAGTGTTATTTAGAGATCGTAAATTTGAAAGTCGACTATATTATGCCATAAGGATTTGACGTTCTTATCTATATCCCAGGTATAATATGGATAGCCTGTGACGGAGGGATTATACGTATGCAATGACCTTAACTTGCATAGTTTAGCGAGATTATCTGTGGTCGTCATAATTCATGATTGGGTGAATTATGGACACGAAATTAGATTTCGTGATGGATAAACCTAAACTTAGAGAGTCCCACAATATGAAGTGTACTCGTTGAGCACTTGGACAACGCCTTATGAATAATACAGATTATTCATAATACTTCATCGGATTAAATGAGTTAATTCGAATCGTTTAATCGGTTAAACGAAAACACATGCATAAGGGCATTTTTGGTCAAGCGTAATTATTGTTTATTTGTATTTGATACATAATTCGATTAGATACACATTAATTAATTATCATATGAGACTTTGACACATGCCATTAATATATGTATTTGTTATTTAATGTAAATAAAAATACATATATAATAATAATTATATTAATTAACTATTTAGATATTTAAATTTTAAATATTTGAATAATTAAATAATATCCATTTTTCATAATTTTTATGATATATGTTTAATTATTATTGATACATGTGGCATGTTTTAATTAAGCTTAAGTGTGCAAATTTGATTTGTCAAACTTAGAGCTTATCTTATCTTATTTTTTAATTTAATGAAATTAAAATACAAAAACGACTATAATGCCCTTGTTAAGTCGGCATAATCGATTTAAAAAGGGAAACTTTTCTTTTCTTCTTCTAATTTGTCTCCATGGCCGAACATCATAATCACCAAAAGCTCTCAAATCATATTTGATGATTCATGATGGAAAGTGAAGGAAAATCAAGAAAAAGCTTAGGAAAATTGGAGATTAAAAGGTAATCTTTAATATTCTTGTGCTTAGAAATTTAGTTTATTGTTCTTGTGTTCCTAGAATAGTTCTAGGGTTTTCTTACTTGTTAAAATTGGGGCTTTTGGTGTGGGAAGATGGATTTGAAGTGTTAAGCATGTGTGAAGTAGAATTAGATGATATTATTGTAATATTTATTCAATTTGATCATTTGATGATATGTTGCCATTCTAGAGTGTTATGACCACTCTTGTAATGCCTAGAATTTTTCTTGGGTGGTTCATTTGTGGTGACTTTGGTTTGTGTTATTATTAATATGATTAATGTTGAAAAATGTTGGATTAAAGCATGAAAAATTGATTATTTTTATTGTAAAATCAGATATGGAAAAACTAAGTAGATTGTGATGAAAATAATGGCATATAAATGTATTGGATGTGTTTTGGGTGTTGGAACAATTGACGAAAATTATTTCGGAGTTGAAATATGCGAAAACGGTGAAAAACGGCGTTACCGGGTGACTTTTGAGCCAACCGGGTGACGGCTGCCCAAACAGTGAATTTGTCACTGTTCGGGAAGCTCATGAACTGTCCTAATACTATTGGAGCTGACCTGGGCATCCCTCATGTGTATTGGGTAGTCGGTTCGGTCAAAAATGCGTTTTATGCCATTTTACGGAAATACGTTTTCGTAAAAGTTTCGCGACGTTTCTTAACTATTTATGTTGTTATTTGATATCGAATAAATATGTTTAGATAAAATATGAATAATTATTCATATTAGATATTGAATAATTTATTCGGTAATTAAAAAAATTTAAAATTACGATTTCGCCAGAACTCCATCTCATATGGAGTTGTGGAAACAGCTTTGGAAGGAATCTTATTCAAAAGATGTGCAGCAGTCAAAAGAGCATAACCCCATAAATAATAGGGCAAATCTGTAAAACTCAACATCGATCGAACCATATCCAATAAAGTCCGATTTCTCCTCTCGGACACTCCATTGTGCTGTGGAGTACCCGGATGAGTATATTGAGCGAGAATCCCATTCTCCTTTAAATAATCAATGAACTCATGGCTCATATATTCACCTCCCCGATCAGATCGAAGACATTTAATATATTTACCAGTTTGTTTTTCTACTTCATTTCGGAATTCCTTGAACTTTTCAAAGGTTTCCGATTTCTGTTTCATCAAATAAACATAACCATACAGTGAAAGATCATCGGTAAAGGTAACGAAGTAGGAAAAACCACTGTGAGCAGTTAGACTCAATGGACCACATACATCAGAATGTATTAATTCCAATAAGTCAGATGCTCGGTGTCCTACACCTGAAAATGGGGCTTTGGTCATTTTACCCCGAATACAAGATTCACAAGTTGGATAAGGTTCAATGGTGAGATCCGGTATCAAACCATTCCTAACCAACTGGGTTAGGCGTTTCACGCCTATATGACCCAACCTCATATGCCAAAGTTCAGTATTATTTATTTCAGATACTTTACGTTTATTAATTCCAGCATTAAAGATATCTTGAGTGGTATGCAAAATGTAATGACCATGCTCATTTGGACAAACAAGGATCTGAACATTATATCTATCATATAAATACAAAGAACGGTTCTTAATATTTACATTATAGTCATCAGTATCTAATACAAAAAGCGATATGATGTTCGCAACACATCCAGGTACAAAAAAATAGTCATACAACAAAAGGCTCTAACTGGGCAGGGGAATCTCGTTTACGCCAACAGCAACTGCATCCAAAGAGTCACCACTCCCGAACCGCAATTGCATCTCCCCAGATTTCAGCCGTCTACTTCCCTTCAGCACCTGCAACGAATTGCAAATGTGAATTGGACAAGCAGAATCCAAAATCCAACTGGATGACATAGCTTCACAAGCTAAAGAGATATCAATAATGGGAAAAATAAAAACCTGAAGTAAATGCTCTTTCCTTTCTGATTTGCGCCAGATAGTCCGGACAATTCCATTTCCAGTAGCCAATCTTGCTGTAATGGTGGCATTTGTCTTCGGTAGCTCTCTTGGGTTTAGCTATTTTACCCTGGGGTGGAAGATTTGTACCTTTCTTCTTCTTCCCTTTCTTCTTCTTCCCATTCTTTTTAGAATGGGAAGAAGCGGGAAGAGCAGTGGGTTTAGGAACACGGGTCGGTACCCCCTTCCTCAAATCTTCCTCCGCTTGAACTAGCATCTGATGCAGTTCTTGGTAAGTACAGCTAGTCCCATGCATGTTGAAATACATCACAAATTGGCGATATGACGCCAGTAGAGATCCAAGAATGACACTTCATCCTAAAGTGTCATTAAGAGGGAAATTGTAGCATCTCAACTGTTCGATCAAATCGTTCAGATGAAGCACATGAGGGCTCATAGCCTGTCCCTCTTCTAATTTTGCATGGAACAGTTCCATAGCAATCTTATGAACAGTGACTTGCTCTTTGTTCATAAAGGATTCTCTCAACCGTGTCATCATAGTATATGCGTCAGACAATCCAAACTATTGACTCTTAAGATCCGATCCCAAGGAACTGAGAATATATGATTTGACACATCTGTCATCATCTTTCCATTTACGGAGAGTCTCGTGTTCCTCAGGTGTGGCATCATCAGGTATGGCCAGAGGCAACGGACCTTCCAACATATATTCTATTTGTTCAGACCCAAGAACAATTCTCAGATCTAAATCCCAATCTGCGAAGTTTTCGGCGCCCTTAAGCTTATTCGTATCTAGTATACGGGCAAAAGGATTAGGAGCAGGTGCTGCCATCGCAAATCTATCATATAGACAGCGAATAAGAGTTAGCAGACATACAGTTTCATAATAATATAAATCAAATAAAGCATAAATAGATCATGGATTTTTAATCTAAAAATGCCCATCCCACTATAACATGCAATACTGTAATCCCCAAACAGAATGCAATCAAACAATTAATCAAATTAAATTTAATAGCGAAAGGTGGATCCCATGAATATATTTCAGCTCACAGCTTTGGCACGTTCTCGCCTACGTATATTCATTAGGTAGACAACACATTGTCAATCACTCAATAATGACTCCTGGATTCTGGTCCTGGCCGTTTCTTGTTGTGACAGCTTTGGCACGTTCCCAAGGAGGCGTACCAAGGTTACACTTGTCAATGACAAATTCAAGATACTTGCGTAGTCCTGACAGCTTTGGCACGTTCAGGATTTGCTTTCGCTTGGATTTGTCTAGTATCACATATACATCCAGTGTGGATAAATTTCTATCAACTACACCCTCACAGCTTTGGCACGATCTCAGATGCAATCATAGAACAGATATCCACAAACCGTATTGACAAGACGGACCAAGAAATATGTATCCAATACATACTACTTTCACAACCTTATTAAAAAGAGGGATTTTCCGCAAAGATAAAATATATTTAATTTAATCAAATTAAATAAATATAAGCTTGTATCATGTAAAAACATAATAAAACAATGAATTTAAGGGCTTATTCATACTATTTTCGAGGTTCAGACCTGCTCTGATACCATTTTTGTAGGGGTTTCGGTGGTAATTCGGGTAAACGCAGCGGATCGCGTAAAATCAAAATTTTCCTATTTCAATTATTTTTCTTCAGTATTAAAATAAAATAATTTATTTTAATTAGTCAATATTTAATAACTGAATTTTTACCCAAAAATCAGATTTTTCAGAAATTACCAATTTGCCCCATAATATTGAATTTTAACCATTTTAGTCCAAAATTGTTCAAAACAATTTTAATTGATTCTAAATCAATTCCAAAATGATTTATTTATGTCTAGAACATAAAATTCAGTTTTACAATTTCAGAAAACAATTTTGCCTAAATTGCCAATAGGTCCCTCAATTTTCAAGAATTTGCAATTTGGTCCTTTATGTTCAAAACATGTCCAAATCAATTCCAAAAATTCCCAAATTTTAGATACATCATATATACATCTAAAATCATCACATATATGAAAAGCCCCAATTTTGGTGAAGGTTTGAAACCCTAATTTAATTATTTCACAAAATAATCAATTACCACCAAATAAATTAAATTCAATGCTTTAATTCAAAATTTCCAACACCAAATGAGTCTCACCACCTTGAAATATACTAAGAACAATTCTAGGTTTACCATGAGTGGCTACTAAACTCTAGAATGGCAACAATCCATCAATATGGCATAAAGATTACTTAATAAACTAATTTAAGCAATCTAAATTAATTATACATGCTTTCATCTTCATTCAACTTCCCAAATCATCAAATATCATCCATGAAAGAGTAGAGAACAAACCAAGCTAATCATATTGAAGCCTAGTATGGTAGAAACATTTTTCATAAAAAAAAAGGTGAAGAAAAGCTTACTAAAATGCTTGATTTTTCAAGTTTCTTCTTCCTTTCTTCTTTTTCTCTTCTCCTTTCTTTTTGTATTTGAGTTTTAGGGTTTGTTGAATCACACACCAAAAACAAAAAAAAAATGGTTTTATATATTTCCTTCAATTGCCGTAAATTGGAAGGAAAAAATACAACCACATTTTCAATTTTTTGTTTTAAAATAATTAGTAATTGGCAAAATTAATTTGTGGTATAGAAATAATAATCAAATTAGTATTTATCCAATACCATCCAATAAATCCATGCCAAATCAAACCAATTATAATAGGCCATTTAATCCAATTAAAATGAGACATTTGACTTATCTAAATAAGTAATAAAGATATTAAATATCTAATTAATTTAAGTATTCAACAATTGAATAAATAAATTATTAAATACAAATATCTCAAAAATACGTGTATTATATTTACATTAAATAATCAAAATACATATATTAATTATAAATGTCAAATATCACAATTCGACATTTAATAAATGGCCATAAGCATGTATTTTCGTTTAACCATTAAACGACTTATAAATAATCAATATTATTTATAAAAGTTGCCCTAGTTCCCAACGAGTATATCTCATTAGTGAGACTCTCTAGGTTTAGGCATATCCGTCACGAAATCCAATTTCGTGTCCATAATTTACCCACCCGTAAATTATGACGAACACGAATAAAATCCTAAACCATACAGGTCGAGGTCACCACATACGTATAATCCTTCCGTCACAGGTATCCGGATTATCCCAGAGATATATATATAAACGTCAAATCTCTTCAGGTATAATCCCGTCGATGAAACTATTAGCAATCTCTTAAATAACACTTAGAACTAATTTCTACAGTGTACCACGGGCACATGGGTTTTAACAGATTGCTAATTTGGATACCTATGTTCTGTACACAGAACTGACAGATCCTTTCTTGATACACACATGATATCATGAGGATCAGTCCACACCCAACGAACAGGCGGATGTCTGATCTAAATAGATCGGTGACGTGACTGTCATCAAAGTGTGGAGGATACCTCATATATCCACAGTGATATCTCAAGTCGGAGGATCACTATGCTCACTCAACCCGAGAAGATTCTTATTGACGTTGGTGTACCATCTATTAAGAATCTCCGGTGAGTCGTTCAGTGTTTATCCGATATAAACACCTACATGTCTATACGAGTCTCCCAAGACTCATGGTTTATTGAGAAAACATTAGTACCAACATTCCAATATACGACACGTACCAGTCTCAACGGGTTTACTTACTGACCAAGTAATTGTAAACCTTGACCAGGAACTGTTAAATAATGACACTGTTATGATACTTCTCAATGTCAGTTGCGACGCTTTTGCAACTGTATCATAACCAATCATTCTATGGTCATTTACGTCTTTACCATATAACAAAAGAATTTATATTACAGAAACTGTCTATTTTATTCATTAATAAAATATATATACAAAAGTATTTACAATGAAATACATAGGAAATTGGCGCTCAGAGCACCAACCCTAACACATTGCCCGAGGGTATGTTGTCGTCGTTAGATAGGTTGTAACGATAACCTTGTGAGTTGTGAATGTAGAGAAGATATAATAACAATTACCTTATAACTTTAATTTGTCTAGAATTGAATATCTTCCAATTGTGGGTTTGGGACGTGAAATCTCCAATTGCGTAATAAAAAGAATCAATAACGGAATATAAGTAATTGGTACAAGAGGGGACCCTGATGCTTTGCTATTTCTCTCTATTGATAAAATCTTATAAGTTTTCGTAATCTTTAGTTTACATTGCAGTTTAATCTTTTCTTTAATTTAGTTATTGCTAAAAGTTCTTGATTGAGTGAATTAGTTCCGTTGTAACCATCTCTCTGAGGAATCGACTCCCCAGCTATACTACGATAACCGCGAGTCATATTTGGGCGTAATCAAAATTTTACGCCGTTGCCGGGGAGACGGTTACAGCTTAAAGGACCAGGTTTGCTTAGTCAACAACGAAGCGGTAACTTCGTTACATTTATTTTATTTTATTATTCAATTACTTTAATTTTCTTAGTTTTTATTCTTGAATTTATTTTCTGCTTATTTCATTTCAATTCTAGTAAATTTTAATTTTTAGCTATTCTTTTATTTTTGTTTCTAGTATCACTTGTGTTTAACTGCATGCCTAGACGTATGGATAGATTTGATAGATTCGTTAGAACTGAGGAAGATAATTCTGATTCAGAGAGTTTGTTTGACAATCTCTTTGCGACACCCTCCGTATCTAGTGCACACACCATGAGTGAATACGAGAGACCACCTAGGAGGACTCTTGAAGAGTACCTCCACCCAACTCGCACAGCTACACCTTCGTGCATCATGTTTCCTCCAAATGCACCACCCGTAGATTTTAAACCTGGGATGATACAGTATCTTCCAACCTTCCATGGTTTGGAGAACGGGAACCCCTATGTGCACATTAGAGAATTTGAAGAGGTAGTAGCGACTTTCCATGACCGGTTTGGAACCACTGACATAATCAAACTTAAGTTCTTCCCTTTTGCCCTTAAGGATAAAGCTAAGAGTTGGTTGTACTCTTTAAGACCTAGGTCAATAGGATCGTGGGGAGAGATGACCCAGACATTCTTCGATAAATACTTCCCACACCATAAGACGGATGCCCTGAAAAAACAAATCTCCACCTTTTCCCAGAGAGACAGTGAGACCCTTTATCAAACGTGGGAGAGGTATAAGGAGCTGTTAGCTAGTTTCCCTCACCATGGATTTGAGAGTTGGCATTTAGTAAGTTATTTCTACGATGGATTGACACCTAGGGAGCGCCAATTCGTTGAGACAATGTACAATGGTGAGTTTATCCGAAAGGACCCTGATGAGGCGCTCGAGTATTTAGATGACCTAGCTAAGAAATCTCATACATGGACTGGACCCAATTCCATGGATAACACTGATAGGACACACCTTACCCCTTCTATTAGAAGCATACACAATTACGAGAAGAGGATAGCCTTAAGGTAAAATTTGAATTATTAACTAGACAAATGTGAGCCTTACTAGCCAAATATAGCAAGTCTATGCAGACAGTAGCCCACCTAGAACCTCAAAAGGTATGTGTTGTGTTTGGCAGAATCGACCATTTGACACAAGAGTGCCCTATAACTGGAGAAACATATGAGGACCAATGCAATGCATTAGGGATGTATAGGAAGCCTTACACACCTTACTCAGACACTTATAACCCTGGTTGGAGGAACCACCCTAACTTTAGTTGGAAACAATAGTCTCATCAGCCGAGTCAGACATCCCAACCTAGAGGTTATAGTACTCCCCAATATCCCACACATGTCGTCTCTAGGAACTCCTTATAGGATACTATGCAAGCATTCGTGGAAGCTCAAAGCAAAACCAATCAAAGGTTTGAGTCATTGATAGCTCAGGTAGCGGAAGACAATAAGGAGATAAAAAGCCAAATCTCTAAGTTGACTAATGTCCTGAGTGTGAACGAACAAGGAAAAATCTCTTCCCAAGCTCAACCTAGTCCTCAAGGGCAACACATGGCACAAGCTAATCATGGAGGAGAAAATGTAAATGGTGTCAATGCCATAACAACTATGAGTGGTAAAGAGGTAGGAACACATGACACCATTGTTATATGTAATCAAACAGGTTCCCACATACGCTAAGGTTTTAAAGGATCTATGCACCATGAAGAGAAAGCATCATGTGAAGAAAACTGCATTCCTGACAGAACAAGCCAGTGCAGTGATTGAACAAAAGACCCCACCAAAATATAAAGACCCGGGGTGTCCCACTATCACTTGCTACATTGGCACATGTGAGTTTGGTCAGGCATTACTAGACTTAGGCGCGAGTGTGAATCCCATGCCGTATTCCATATATACACAGTTGGGTCTTGGAGAAATCAAGCCTACATCAGTAGTCTTGCAGTTAGCGGATCGTTCTGTCAGAACTCCACGGGGGGAAGTTGAGGACGTCTTACTCCAAATCGACAAATTCTATTATCCCGTTGACTTTTTGATCTTAGACACCCAGTCTGTAGTCAAAACTGAATCCAAAATCCCTCTTATCCTGGGTAGACCTTTCCTCGCTATAGCAAATGCTCTTATCAACTGTAGGAATGGTCTCATGAAATTGTCATTCAGGAACATGACGCTGGAAGTGAACATTTTTCAGGTCGGGAAACAACCACAAGATGATGATGAATGCCATCAAACATTCCTAATAGACACAATAGTGCCAGAACTGGCCCCCATTCTACATGATTCTGACCCTCCTGATCATCTTCTCCCAAATTCGAACCTCTTAGACACTCTTGAATCAACCAACCCTTCGGACATCGCTACAGGCTGTTCTATTTGGCAAAAATGGAACAAAAGTATGGCAGCCACAATTTGAGGCTCTGCCAGAGGAAAGGGAGAAACCAAAACCTTATTCGGTCGAAACACCAAAAGTTGAACTAAAGCCATTACCAGAAGGGCTTCAACATGCGTTCCTTGGATCATGAGATACATTTTCTGTTATCATTTCTTTGGAGCTTAGTGCGTCACAAAGTAAGAGATTACTTGAGATGTTGAGTGAGCATAAATCTGCACTTGGCTGGACCATAAGAGATATTAAAGGTATTAGCCCCTTGATTTGTTCCCATAGAATTCACCTAGAAGATGGAGCTATTCCTCGTAGAGATCCTCAACGTAGACTTAACCCCACTATGAAAGAAGTGGTGAGAAATGAAGTGATAAAGTTACTAGACGCAGGTATTATATACCCAATTGCTGATAGTAAATGGGTTAGTCCTACGCAGGTTGTCCCTAAAAAGTCGGGAGTTACTGTAGTAAAGAATAAGGCAGGAGAACTGGTTCCTACCAAGGTAGTCACAGGTTGTCGTATGTGCATTGATTATCGAAAGTTAAATGCTGCCACCCGAAAAGACCACTTCCCACTTCCCTTTATCGATCAGATTCTTAAGCGGGTAGCTGGTCACCCATTTTACTATTACCTAGATGGGTATTCTGGATATTACCAAATTGAGATCTCATTGTAAGATCAGAAGAAAACCACATTCACCTGCCCGTTCGGTACTTATGCTTTTCGCCGCATGCCATTTGGTTTATGCAATGCCCCCGCCACTTTTCAGAGATGCATGTTGAGCATTTTTAGTGATATGATTGAAAAGTGTATGGAGGTGTTCATGGATGATTTAACAGTGTTTGGCGATTCCTTTGATATATGCTTGCTTAATCTAAAAGCATTGTTAAGTCGATGTCAGGAAAAAGGCCTCGTTCTGAATTGGGAAAAGAGTCACTTTATGGTCTCTTCAGGAATCATCCTAGGCCATATTGTCTCATCCAAAGGCATTAAAGTCGAAAAATCAAAGATCGAGTTGATATCCAAGCTGCCAACACCCAAAACTGTTAAAGATGTGCGATTATTTCTTGGGCATACTGGTTTCTATAAGAGATTCATACAGAATTTCTCTTCTGTCTCTAGACCACTGTGTAACCTTCTCGCTAAAGATTCTTCATTTGAATGGACACATGAGTGTGAAGATGCCTTCAGGACGTTAATAATTAAACTCACCTCTGCCACAATCATGCAACCACCTGATTGGAATTTACCATTCGAGATTGTGTGATGCTAGTGACTACGCAGTTGGGGTAGTCATAGGACAAAGACGAGAAGGGAAACCTTTTTTCGTGTATTATGCTAGCAGAACTCTAAACAGTGCTCAAATGAACTATTCCACAACTGAAAAAGAACTGCTAGCAGTGGTATTTGCCTTTTGTGATTCATGCGATGATATTTCATCGAAAGTTTCGATTAGAAATGAACTAAGAATATTGTAGGCATTGCATTTTTGCATGTGAAACCCGATGATGAGTCTCAGTTGGAGGCACTACCTTTTTAGTTAAGGATATTGCGGGAAACGGTCGTCGAAAGGGAATCTGTATTTCGTTAGATCCTTATTCACTTGTTTAGCGTCAAGCTCGCTCGTTGGACCTCCGTTTTAAAGCACATTTGGCCTAAAAAAACCCAGAACCTTTTAATCTTGGCCCAAACCCACTCACCAAACCAACACAACACCTAACCCACCAAGACAAAGCCCACACCACCACCACCTAGGCCCACACGCCCATCACCTTAAATTACACCCAAATTAAATTAAATATTAATTAAATAATATATTTGAATTAAATAAAATAATTAAACCATTTACCAATTAAATAAAACATAATATATAATCATGCCTAATTTAGATAAATCAAATATATTAACTTCCTAACTAAACAAAATCATATACTAAATTAAAAAGATGTCATGCGTAATTAAATCACTCATAACCAATTTAAATATATTGACTTCCTAATCTAAACCAATCTTGTCTCCATCAAATCTTTGACTTTCCTTACTCAACACTAAATCAAATCCTATTCCTTGTGAGACAAGGAGAAGCCCTAGCCATTCTCTATATAAACAACACTTTTCCAAGCCATCCTCCTCTCCCAACTACTTCACCCTCACGCACAAACACACAGAAAATAAACCCTGCTCACGAACTCTCTCTCTCCAACACACACGTTTCTTGACAAGAAGTCACAAGCAAAAAATAGCAACAAATCCCTTACAAGTTCACGCATATTACACCAAAAAATAACAAAAATTTCTCTTCATCTCCTTCCCCTACTTGACCGAAAAAACACAGCCCCATAAGCCTCCCTCACATCACCGAAAAATACACCAATACAGCAGCCCTTTGCACGTCAAAAACACAGCCCCATAAGCCTCCCTATATCACGAAAACAACAGCCCTGTAAACCTCCCTGCAGTACCGAAAACCTGCACTCCTATTAGCCCTCAAAACAGTCCCTAAAATCCCTAAACCAGTAACATAAAAACTGCACTTATAACCCTAAATAATCACACAAAAACTGCACTTAAACCCACAAAAAAACCCCAAAACAGTCCCATATACACCTGAAACAGTGACCAATAATACGGCAGCGAAACCGCGAGGAAACAGCAGCAAAACGGAGTCAAAACAGTAGCTTGAGCAGCGAAACAGTGAGGTTAAAACGGAAACCAGTGAACCATAAAAGTTGCGGTGTGATAGCCCTTCCGACGGCCGTGAAACGTGAGTTCGAAAGTCGACATAAAAGGTTAGACCTGAGGGTATTTTCCACATTCGTTTTCTGTTTTATTTGTATTATTTATTGAGTATTGCTTGCATGATTGTTAAGTTGAAATGCATGTTGTGGCCCTTGAGTAGATAAATATGCATGGATTATGAGATATTGTATGTTGTGGCTTTGGAATAAAAAGAAGATGTGTCAACTCTTGCGGTATATCGGATGGAAACCCGGACATAAATTTCATAGCCGATTCTGAATGGACGGTAGTATGATCTGTACTCGGGATACAACTCCACGTACCGCTTGAGTAAAAGACACTTTCTTTTGTTTTATATTGCTTTGATTTATTTATTTTTCGTCATTTAAATTCCACACGTTATTTGTATGCATGATACAATCGAGCGCATGGGCTTAATAAGTCGGATTAAAGGTCCCCTATTTGAAGGGGTTAAAATCCTTTACCACGATGCTTTGCCGCGCCGGTTGATGTGTGTTCGGTTGGATATAGATATGTTCAATCGGGCATACTAAGTTTGATGTGATTGTCTTTATTTTTGTATGTATGATACAATCGAGCGCATGGGCATAGTAAGTCGGATTAAAGGTCCCCTATTTGGAGAGGTTAAAATCCTTTACCACAATACTTTGCCGTGCCGGTTGCTGTGTGTTCGGTTGGATATAAGATATGTTCAATGGGGCATACTAAGTTTGATGTGATTGTCTTTATTTTTGTATGTATGATGCGATCGAGCGCATGGCTTAGTAAGTCGGATTAAAGGTCCCTTATTTGTAGGGGTTAAAATCCTTTACCACGATGCTTTACCGCACCGGTTGATGTGTGTTCGGTTGGATGTAAGATATGTTCAATCGGACAAACTAAGTTTGATATAGTTATCTTTATCTTTGTATGCATTATAACGGAATGCACATGGGCTTATTGTGTTGGATTAAAAGGTTCTCTGTTTAGGAAGAAAAGCCTAAAAGGCTACCTTTACCACGATATTTGCTGTGTCTTTCATCTATTGATTGCATCGTTTATCCCTGTCTTGGCTCGACCTATTGTCATTGGTGTACCCATACTCCCAGCCCATCACACCTTGAAGCCCCCTTAGCGCACACGCACAAAGTCCCCTGCCTTCACGCTAACCACTCCTTCAGCCACGCACCACACAAAAAACCATAAGCAGCTCTCTTGCATCAACATGTAACCCTTACGTCCTTAAGCCATTCACGTCAAACTGCACCCATCCTTCACGCCGAATACATGCAAACAGCCCCTAGACTTCACGGTAAATAAGCCCCTTTACAGCAGCTCAACTCTCACGTAAGACCCCTCATCAACTATCGGCACCCTAACATCATCTCTCACTGCCCTCATAAAGAACCTCACCACTTTAATCCCTCAACAGATGCCTCACCTCACGTCCTAGCCTCTACACTCCACAACCCTTCAACGCCACACCGCTTCACCAAGCATAATCAGCGCCACATAGCCTAGACAACTCACACGAATTGACCACACTGCCACACGCAATTAGCAACACACCCCTCACTGCCTAGCTCTACGCCTCTCACTGCCCAGTTTAGTCACCTTTCCACTGCCTGAAACCGCGCCCTAAACGCCACCTATTAGTCTCAGCCCGTACGTAAGGCCAGCTACACCATTCATACATGTATCATGAAATCCCACATGGTTATTCTTATCTTTGTACGCATCATAATGAAAAGCATGTTTATTCCATTGGTTGCATCATTTACCTTAGTCTTGGCTTAACGTATTACAATTCATATACCTATGTCATGATAACATTTGAGTATTATTTCTTGTGGTATATCGGATGGAAACCCAGACATAAATTCCGTAGCCGATTCCGAATGGACGGTAGTGCGGTCTGTACTTGGGATACAATTCCACGTACCACTTGGAAAAGTGCTCACATATGCGCTTGTGTGGTTAGTATGTGTGCTTGTGTTTTCGCGGATATAATATGCCAATGCAGTTGTATGTTCGTTGCTACTTTGATGTACTTTCAAGCATGCAATCTTAGATGTGAAATATATGTAAATTTAGGTGTAAGTTTTATTTTTTACATGTGAATTTAGAAGAATGATACTCTTGGAAATAAGTGTTACTTAAGCTTGATTAAATTATTACATAAATCCTTTCATTACAAGAGACATAAGTAAGGGACCATTCCGAACCCAACGTTTGAGGTCTTCCCTTGCGAGGGGTGAGTGCGGCCTTAAATCTCATTTTCCGGTTCACACTGGGTGGCGACTCCATTATTCTCTGGTTTAGTCCCCCGTGGCTACTCCGTACTCCCGACCGGGCCGCGAGCCCGGGACAGCATGCGTCGTCCAGTTTCTGTGTCCCACACTCTGGCGACTCCACTGAGGATAGAGAATCGGCCCCGAAATATTTTCTTGTAATGTTTGGATCTATGTTCTAATTGACCGTGTCTATAGTGGATAAAATGGGGGTTCAATCAAAGCCATTTTGAGGCTAGGTAATGGTTTGGTGTCTTCCTTCACTCACTACCTTTCTAGAAGGAAAAGCTTTGAAGGCACCTAGATAGCCATCTACTCGTAGCCTATTGTGATAGAATAATTTGGAGGACTCGTTGTTTATTCCTGACACCAAGCGATAAGAGCCTAAGAGGCTTGGGTTTTTAAGTGAGCCTCGCTCCACCCTCCCTCTGGGGAATCTACAATGGGAAATCCATTTGACAGTCAGTCACACATCATATCTCACTGGCACGTACCTTAATGTATAAAAAAGGGTGCGCTCACTTGGCCGCTTGAACCCTTGATTGGGGAGACCTAGTTGTGGGCCATCCTTCGCCGGTGAGAGCCTTTGTCTACACTCTTGCGAACCCACCCATAGACTAGGGTTGTATGGTTAAAGTAACAATTATTTCCTTGAGTATGTGCTTGTGGACCATCCTCATTTGGATGCAGTTGGACTATTGTCAGAAATGCGAACTTGTTGGGCCATTTAAACTGGGGCGAGTTTGTACCTTATGACCATTAGGCCCAAAGCTTCTGAAATGTTGATGGGCCATTCCGTAGAAATTATTGTTTTATGTTTGTATTATCTTTCTTTTATGCTTTTGTTTGGGAACATCGTCGTTTGGATCCATTTGGACCATTTGTCATGAGATATGGCTTGTTGGGCCACTTAAACTGGGACAAGAACGTATTTTATGACGATTGGGCCAAAGGCTTCTAAGTGATTGATGGGCCACTTTGTGCTTGTGTTCGGAACATTACCATTTGGATTTAGTTGGGCTCCTTACCATGAGATGTGAACTTGTTGGGCCATTTAAATTGGGACGAGTTCACTCCTATGACAGTTAGCCCAAAAGCTTCTAAAATGATGATGAGCCGATTTATGTGAAAATTTTAATAAGTTGATATATTCCTTGTATCACATGCATCTCATTCATTTCATGCATACACGCATCATATTAATCCTTGTGTCTAAAAGCCATTATAGATTCCTGTTGGGTTAGGGAAGAGGAAGACTCACCAAAAGACCGGTAACAGATATGAGTACATCCGATAATGAGGTCTCCCGGATAGATCAGTTGGAAATGATTTCGTCAAGATTACCGAACAGTTGCAAGCCTTGACTACCGCCATGGAAAATATGGCTGTACCCCGTGCTGGGGGAAGTTCTGAGAATGTGAGGCGCGAGGAGCCTTCGAATGGGTTGGGGGATGATATCCCCACTTTTGATGATGACATGGCAGAGTATGCAATAGGCAGAGTGATTGGGTCTCAGTCAGAATTTCAGAAGCTTCGGGATCAGGTTGAAACAGTTACCCGTAAAATGAGGGGTAAACATGAAGAGTTGTTAGATTATGAGGCAATGACCTTCGGAGAACAGCTGCCAGCTCAGTTTAAAATGCCCGACATGGCCAAGTTTAATGGGAATGGAGACCCGAGAGTCCATCTGCAGCAATATGTCTCAGTCATGAGTTCAGTGGGCCTATCACAACGCCAAGTCCAAAAGATGTTTGGGATGTCACTCGAGGGGGCACCTGTGGTTTGGTATCATAGCCTTGAGAAGAAGGTTAGGGAAGATTGGAGGGAACTAGCTGATGCTTTTCTGAAGCAGTATGTTACAGACTTAGAAATTGACTTGTCACTCCGTGATTTGGAGAACACTAAGCAGAAGCCAGAGGAAAGTTTCAAAGAGTATGTGGATCGCTGGAGAAGCCAGCTTTTGAAAATGCAGACTCGGCCTTCAGAGAAAGACCAAATTAAAATGATCATCAAGGGCACCAAGCCCTCTATTTATGGTAAGCTGAGGAGGATGACTTCAATGATTTCTGATTTTCGACAGTTGAGGGAAACTTTCATGGATATTGAGGAAGAAGAGGCTCAAAACAGAAAGTTTTATGGCCAGAATAGAAGAACTTTTGGGGGGCCTTCTGAGACCAAGCCCACTACTGCTGAGGTCGCTACCGTCAGAAATAGGAAATTCTCCAACCTTGGTAGACCTTTGTCAAGGGTGTTTGAAAATTTACAAGGACAAGGACTCTTGAAACCCTTAGAAGGCAAACCACTTCTACACCCCCCACCGCCACACATAAATGTAAACTTTTATTGTCACTTCCACCAGCTACATGGCCATGACACCGACAATTGCACCTGCCTCAGGCATGAAATCCAAGACCTCATTGATGCCCATAAAATACCCGATCCTGAGAAAGAACAACCCAACACATATCGGAATCCCCTGCCAAATTACCACTTTGTTCCACCACCTACCTACATGATCAACTCTGGATTGCCCGAAACGTTTGTCCTCCAAACCTTTAACCACCAAGCTTCTTACATGGAGATAGGGGATGACAGTGGAGAACCGTAGGCCAAGGAAGAAGGCAATGCCGCAAACAATGAAGATATTTTCCTTGGTTTATTTGATTACAATCCTGCATTTTTAATAAAGACATTGATTTAGTCTACCTGTTCGCGAACCATTTTCTTAAAAGATAATAAAGATGTTCATTTCGCTGAATCTCTTTTGCAACATGAGTATATTTGAGAAAAGTATTCAACCTTGGTACTATGGAATCCAGTGATGAACACGGGGAACCCTCGAAATAAGCAAACAGAAAAGATAAGATAGACATTCAAAAATTGGGAAATATAGGCAGTGAAAATATCAGACTTGGAAGGGGATTAGTTCACCGAGCCGATCAACGTAGACAGATTGAAGCAGTAGCTTGCCTGAGGAAAAGAAGACTGAGCAGTCGCCAAGAGAATTAGCAGAAGACCTAACCCAACGGGATGGGAAACTCATTCACGCATGCATGCATACACGTAACATATTTTGCATTCCTTTTTGTGTTTTGTGTTGGTTTTTTTTGTATTCCCAGGTTTTGAAGAAGAAAAGAGAAAGCGGCAAATGAAAGTCAATCAGAAGCATCAATATAACATCAGCAGTTTACGGACGAGTCCCAGGGTTGAGGCCCATATCAGTATTAATCTGGGGCGAGGCCCACATCAGTAACAGTGTTAGGGCGAGGCCCACATCAGTTTCAGGGCCGAGCCCCGTATCAGTACCAGTCTTAGGGATGAGTCCCAGGGTTAAGGCCCATATCAGTATTAATCTGGGGCGAGGCCCACATCGGTAACAGTGTTGGGGCGAGGCCCACATCTGTATCAGTTTGGGGCGAGGCCCACATCAGTAACAGTATTGGGGCGAGGCCCACATCAGTTTGAAGGCAATGCCCACATCAGCATCAATCTGGGGGCGAAGCCCACATCAGTACCAGTTTGGGGGCGAAGCCCACATCAGTACCAGTTTGGGGTGAGGCCCACATCATTATCAGCATCAATTTTGTCGGGTATGGCACTTTGAGGGCGATGCCCACATCATTACCAGTATCAGTCTTGCCAGATATGGCACTCTGGGGGCGAGGCCCATGTCTTTATCAGGATCAGTCTGGCCGGGTATGGCACTCTGGGGGTGAGGCCCATATCTTTATCAGAATTAGTCTGGCCGAGTATGGCACTTTGGAATGGCACTCCGAGAATGGAGCAGGGTTCGAGAATGAACAGACCGAGAATGGCAATCCGAGAATGGAACAAGGTTCGAGAATGAACAAGCCGAGAATGGCAATCTGAGAATGGAACAAGGTTCGAGAATGAAGAGGCCAAGAATGGCAATCTAAGAATGGAGTAAGGTTCGAGAATGAACTAGCCGAGAATGGCAATCCGAGAATAGAACAAGGTTCGAGAATGAACAAGCCCAGAATGGCAATCCAAGAATGGAACAAGGTTCTAGAATGAACAAGCTGAGAATGGCAATCCGAGAATGGAACAAGGTTCGAGAATGAACAAGCCGAGAATAGCAATCCAAGAATGGAGTAAGGTTCGAGAATGAACAAGCCAAGAATGGTAATCCGAGAATAGAACAAAGATCGAGAATGAACAAGCCGATAATGGTAATCCGAGAATGGAGCAAGGTTCGGGAATGAACAACCCAAGAATGACACTCCGAGAATGGAGCACGGTTCGGGAATGGACCGCCTCACAGTAACGATTCAAGAATGGACCACCTCTCATCAACCCAGTTCGAGAATGAACCACCTCACAACAAAATCAACTCAATTCAGCTCGAGGCAGCAGACGAGCCAGGTAAGTGAAAATGCATTGCATAACTTTGATAGGATTGTTCAAAGTCACACACTGCACAAGTCCCATCAAAGTGGGGGTGACTGTAGGCATTGCATTATTGCATGTGAAACCCGATGATGAGTCTCAGTTGGAGGCACTACCGTTTTAGTTAAGGATATTGCGGGAAACGGTCGTCGGAAGGGAATCAGTATTTCCTTAAATCCTTATTCTGTTGTTTAGCGTCAAGCTCGCTCGTTGGACCTCCGTTTTAAAGCACATTTGGCCTAAAAAAACCCAGAACCTTTTAATCTTGGCCCAAACCCACTCACCAAACCAACACAACACCTAACCCACCAAGACAAAGCCCACACCACCACCACCTAGACCCACACGCCCATCACCTTAAATTACACCCAAATTAAATTAAATATTAATTAAATAATATATTTGAATTAAATAAAATAATTAAACCATTTACCAATTAAATAAAACATAATATATAATCATGCCTAATTTAGATAAATCAAATATATTAACTTCCTAACTAAACAAAATCATATACTAAATTAAAAAGATGTCATGCCTAATTAAATCACTCATAACCAATTTAAATATATTGACTTCCTAATCTAAATAAATCTTGTCTCCATCAAATCTTTGACTTTCCTTACTCAACACTAAATCAAATCTTATTCCTTGTGAGACAAGGAGAAGCCCTAGCCATTCTCTATATAAACAACACTTTTCCAATCCATCCTCCTCTCCCAACTACTTCACCCTCACGGTACAAACACACAGAAAATAAACCCTGCTCACGAACTCTCTCTCTCTCCAACACACACGTTTTTTGACAAGAAGTCACAAGCAAAAAACAGCAACAAATCCCTTACAAGTTCACGCATATTACACCAAAAAATAACAAAATTTCTCTTCATCTCATTCCCCTACTTGACCGAAAAAACACAGCCCGATAAGCCTCCCTCACATCACCGAAAAATACACCAATACAGCAGCCCTTTGCACGTCAAAAACACAGCCCCATAAGCCTCCCTATATCACGGAAACAACAGCCCCGTAAACCTCCCTTCAGTACCGAAAAACTTCACTCCTATTAGCCCTCAAAACAGTCCCTAAAATCCCTAAACCAGTAACATAAAAACTGCACTTATAACCCTTAAATAATCACACAAAAACTGCACTTAAAACCCACAAAAAAACACCCAAAACAGTCCCCTATACACCTGAAACAGTGACCAATAATACGGTAGCGAAACCGCGAGGAAACAGTAGCAAAACGGAGTCAAAACAGTAGCTTGAGCAGTGAAACAGCGAGTTAAAACGCAAACCAGTGAACCAGAAAAGTTACGGTGTGATAGCCCTTCCGACGGCCGTGAAACGTGAGTTCGAAAGTCGACAAAAAAGGTTAGACCTGAGGGTATTTTCCACATTCGTTTTCTATTTTATTTGTATTATTTATTGAGTATTGCTTGCATGATTGTTATGTTGAAATGCATGTTGTGGCCCTTGAGTAGATAAATATGCATGGATTATGAGATATTGTATGTTGTGGCTTTGGAATAAAATGAAAGATGTGTCAACTCTCGCGGTATATCGGATGGAAACCTGGACATAAATTTCATAGCCGATTCCGAATGGACGGTAGTATGATCTGTACTCGGGATACAACTCCACGTACCGCTTGAGTAAACGACACTTTCTTTTGTTTTATATTGCTTTGATTTATTTATTTTTCGTCATTTGAATTCCGCACGTTATTTGTATGCATGATACAATCGAGCGCATGGGATTAATAAGTCGGATTAAAGGTCCTCTATTTGAAGGGGTTAAAATCCTTTACCACAATGCTTTGCCGCGCCGGTTGATGTGTGTTCGGTTGGATATAAGATATGTTCAATCGGTCATACTAAGTTTGATGTGATTGTCTTTATTTTTGTATGTATGATACAATCGAGCGCATAGGCTTAGTAAGTCGGATTAAAGGTCCCCTATTTGGAGGGGTTAAAATCCTTTACCACGATGCTTTGCCGCGCCGGTTGATGTGTGTTCGGTTGAATATAAGATATGTTCAATCGGGCATACTAAGTTTGATGTGATTGTCTTTATTTTTGTATGTATGATACAATCGAGCGCATAGGCTTAGTAAGTCGGATTAAAGGTCCACTATTTGGAGGGGTTAAAATCCTTTACCACGATGCTTTGCCGCGCCGGTTGATGTGTGTTCGGTTGAATATAAGATATGTTCAATCGGGCATACTAAGTTTGATGTGATTGTCTTTATTTTTGTATGTATGATATGATCGAGCGCATGGGCTTAGTAAGTCGGATTAAAGGTCCCCTATTTGGAGGGGTTAAAATCCTTTACCACGATGCTTTACCGCGCCGGTTGATGTGTGTTCGGTTGGATGTAAGATATGGTCAATCGGACATACTAAGTTTGATATAGTTATCTTTATCTTTTTATGCATTATAACGGAAGGCGCATGGGATTATTGTGTTGGATTAAAAGGTTATCTGTTTAGGAAGAAAAGCCTAAAAGGCTACCTTTACCACGATATTTGCCATGTCTTTCATCTATTGATTGCATCGTTTATCCCTGTCTTGGCTCGACCTATTGTCATTGGTGTACCCATACTCCCAGCCCATCACACCTTGAAGCCCCCTTAGCGCACACGCACAAAATCCCCTGCCTTCACGCTAACCACTAATTCAGCCACGCACCACACAAAAAACCATAAGCAGCTCTCTTGCATCAACACGTAACCCTTACGTCCTTAAGCCATTCAAGTCAAACTGCACCCATCCTTCACGCCGAATACATGCAAACAGCCCCTAGACTTCACGATAAATAAGCCCCTTTACAGCAGCTCAACTCTCACGTAAGACCCCTCATCAACTATCGGCCACCCTAGCATCATCCCTCACTGCCCTCATAAAGAACCTCACTGCTTCAACCCCTCAACAGCTGCCTCACCTCACGTCCTAGCCTCTACACTCCATAAACCTTCAACGCCACACCGCTTCACCAAGCATAATCAGCGCCACATAGCCTAGACAACTCACATGAATTGACCACACTGCCACACGCAATCAGCAACACACCCCTCACTGCCCAGCTCTACGCCTCTCACTGCCCAGTTTAGTCACCTTTCCACTGTCTGAAACCGCGCCCTAAATGCCACCTATTAGTCTCAGCCCGTACGTAAGGCCAGCTACACCATTCATACATGTATCATGAAATCCCACATGGTTATTCTTATCTTTGTACGCATCATAATGAAAAGCATGTTTATTCCATTGGTTGCATCATTTACCTTAGTCTTGGCTTAACGTATTACAATTCATATACCTATGTCATGATAACATTTGAGTATTATTTCTTGTGGTATATCGGATGGAAACCCAGACATAAATTCCGTAGCCGATTCCGAATGGACGGTAGTGCGGTCTATACTTGGGATACAATTCCACGTACCACTTGGAAAAGTGCTCACATATGCGCTTGTGTGGTTAGTATGTGTGCTTGTGTTTTCGTGGATATAATATGCCAATGCAGTTGTATGTTCGTTGCTACTTTGATGTACTTTCAAGCATGCAATCTTAGATGTGAAATATATGTAAATTTAGGTGTAAGTTTTATTTTGTACATGTGAATTTAGAAGCATGATACTCTTGGAAATAAGTGTTACTTAAGCTTGATTAAATTATTACATAAATCCTTTCATTACAAGTGACATAAGTAAGGGACCATTCCGAACCCAACGGTTTGAGGTATTCCCTTGCGAGGGGTGATTGCGGCCTTAAATCTCATTTTCCCGGTTCACACCGGGTGGCGACTCCATTATTCTCCGGTTTAGTCCCCCATGGCTACTCCGTACTCCCGACCGGGCCGCGAGCCCGAGACAGCATGCGTCGTCCAGTTTCCGTGTCCCACAGTCTGGCGACTCCACTGGGGATAGAGAATCGGCCCCGAAATATTTTCTTGTAATCATTTCCAAATTCTCAACATGTTATACTTATTAAATCATTAAAACTCAAAGTATCTCAATTTGGGTCAAGTTTCCTTACCCTTTTTATGCTTGATTTTGTTCATCCTCCAAGTCTTCCATGGTTAACAGTGATCTTCATTGCTTCATCCTCTCTCTTTTCTCTCTTCTTCTTGTTCTTCTCTTCTTCCTCTCCATTCTATGTTTTCTTCTTCATTCTTTCTTAATTTTTGGAAACCTTGAATAGTGCTCCTTATATATACATGGGGTTGTTTGATATTTGGAAGGATGCAGAAAAAATATGGAAATTTGGAGAATATTGGAGACTTTTCTAGATGAGTCCACGGGCACTGTTCATCCAGAATTTTGACCTATGTTTTTGGCTCGTTTCTAGTTCTAATTTGGGAAACTGTTCAAAGCGAAAGTCATAGATCTCGATCTCTGCTTTCCAATGATATAAAATTCGTAAAAATTGAAGTTTGTATGAAAAAGGTACGGCCCAAATACCTGGGATCTTTCCATAGGTCACAAGATTCACGTATCACTAGCTTAACTGACTATGTACTCGTATCTATCTTTATTTCATCAACTATATAATATTACTGATTATTTATCCTTTTTCTAATAAGCATACTTTAATCTTCCTCTATCTTAATTTCTGATGATTACTCATACTACGGCCATGCTACAGTTCTTATGGTGCATCAAAAAAGCTTCATTCCTGGATCTTCAATGTACTCTACTCACTCCAGCTAATTACTCGTATGAGCTATCAGTCCTGAATGATACTACATTTGTGGTTTACATCTACGCCTTATAGTTCTTGATTGTTTAGTCTTCTTATATCTACCTACAAGAAAATATCCAAAGGTCTTCTTGTTAAGAACTTAAAGTCCTCAAACTTGTTTTACATAGTGATCTTCATCTCTGAAGGTACTGTGTGTCCTGCAATGGGGTTTATGTACTCATGCCTTAACTCTGGAAAGTATGTACATACATATATTCTTGCCAAGTTGCTTATCAGCTCTGCTCGATAACTTTCCTTGCCTCATCCTTTTTGTATAACTTAAAGCCTTGTAGTACAGGGTCATATCCTTTATATGTCTCTTACTCACTATCGTTTTACCCAATCGGTTTGTACTACGAAGGTTGGTCCTGATAGCTTCTCTGAGAACTTAATTGTTCAATTTCTTTTAGACGGGGATGCTGGTTATTCGGTTCTAGTTATAATTCATGCTTTCATCATACTTCTACTTCCATTGCTACTGTAAGTCTGGTTATGGTGCTCAACGCTAACTTGTTTCCCCATAGTCTAGTACTGTCAAATGTTGTTACTTAAATACATGCAAATATATTATATCTTGAAGATTCACTTGTTATGCTAATTACAACTTTACAATGACTTATTTTCTAGATTCCATGGTATATTATATATATCTACCAAACCATCCATACTTGTGGCTTAGGCCGTCCTAAACACGTAATGTTTTGGTCAACTAAGACTGGGGTTGGGTACTTAATGTGCTCTACGTGAGCTAACACGTAAGAGATCTTTGGTTTCATCCTGATACCAAGAAGCATTGCTGTTAGTTACTTTTATCTTTACTTATTAGGTATTCTCTCCTACTGTTATTGTACCTTGACGGCTCCACTTCCAATCCTTTTCCTTAGTATTCTTTTCATATTCTACTTTATCACATTCTTCATTGAGAACTTCCTTGGTCTATTTCTTTATATTCTTATCTGAGGATATATTCTTCCTTTACATGTCTATTTATTACGTTCTAATTCTAGTTTCTTGTACCTCCGTCATTACTTGACCACTACATATTCTCTGTATCACCCCATCTGTACAATTCTCTCCTAACTTCTTTGCTCAGAGCTGTTACTTATTTATATTCTGTTATTAAAGTACGTCTGAAGGTTTTAAGTTATGGTTCTCTTTCACTATATTTTCATTTATTCATTGGAGTATCTTAAGGCAATCTTGAAAGTCCATATCTACTATTATTGTCTAACGAGGGTTGGGAGGGTGGGAACTTACCCTGAGGTCTTCCTACACTAGGGTACTACTTATTAAAACTATCTGGTTTGCCTTTTCCAGCTTTACCTCTGATTATTTTTGATTATAGAACACACTATCCTTTATCATGATCCTTCGATAGAATCATGTTCTCTAATCACTTCTTCATTTGCTTTTGTACCCATTTCTTCTAGTTTCTGTTGATTGTCCCTCTTAAGTCTTTATTCTTTTTCAAAATCCTATTATATTATATATGTTATTTTTCCTTACGAAGTCTACTCAGCTACTTAGATTTTCTTCTCATCTTAGTCCTTTAAACTTCTTATATCCTTCTTTTCTGAAAACTCTATCAACTTCAATTACTTAGGACATCTTTTACAGAATCTTTAGTTCAGGTACTACTCTTTACCGAGTCTTTTCTTCGTACTACTATTAGATTCTTTGTAAATTGTTCACTATATTCTCGAAAATCATTCTCTTTGCTCTATTTGTACTTCTAAGTTTTTACTTCTTTACGGGTTCCTTAATCCAACGATGGCTTTTTAGCTTAGTTCAACTTATCGTAATTTCAAACTATTTTGTCTCATATTCTTTATCTATGATTCATTGAACTCATTGATTTAGCTGTCTAATCATCTCACAATCTATCTAATCTCTCAATTGCTCTTCCTTACTCACTTATAGTTTTTAATTGTTTAGTCTTATTATATCTACCTACAAGAAAATATCCAAAGGTCTTCTTGTTAAGAACTTAAAGTCTTTAAACTTGTTTTACTTAGTGATCTTTCATCTATGAAGGTATGTGTGTCTTACAATGGGGTTCCTGTACTCATGCCTTAACTCTGGAAAGTATGTACATACATCTATTCTTGCCAAGTTGCTTATCAACTCTGCTCGATAACTTTCCTTGCCTCGGCCTTTTTGTATAACTTAAAGCCTTGTAGTACATGGTCATATACTTTATATGTCTCTTACTCACTATATTTTTACCCAATTGGTTTGTACTACGAAGGTTGGTCCTGATAGCTTCTCTGAGAACTTAACTGTTCAATTTCTTTTAGACAGGGATGTTGGTTATTTGGTTCTAGTTATAATTCATGCTTTCGTCATACCTCAACTTCCATTGCTACTGTAAGTCTGGTTAAGGTGCTCAAAGCTAACTTGTTTCCTCATAGTCTAGTGCTGTCAAATGTCGTTACTTAAATACATGCAAATACACAGTATCTTGAAGATTCACTTGTTATGTTAATTACAACTTTACAATGACTTATTTTCTCGATTCCATGGTATACTATATATATATCTACCAAACCACCCATACCCGTGGCTTAGGCCGTCCCAAACCCGTAGTGCTTTGGTCAACTAAGACTGGGGTTGGGTACTTAATGTGCTTTACGTGAGCTAACACGTAAGAGATCTTTGGTTTCATCCTGATACCAAGAAGCCTTGCTGTTACTTACTTTTATCTTTGCTTATTAGGTATTCTCTCCTACTGTTGTTGTACCTTGAAGGCTCCACTTCCAAACCTTTTCCTTAGTATTCTTTTCATCTTCTACTTTATCTCATTCTTCACTGAGAACTTCCTTGGTCTATTTCTCTATATTCCTATCTGAGGATATATTCTTCCTTTACATGTCTATTTATTACGTTCTAATTCTAGTTTCTTGTACCTCCGTCATTACTTGACCACTACCTATTCTCTGTATCACCCCATCTATACAACTTCTCTCCTAACTCCTTTGCTCAGAGCTGTTACTTATTTATATTTTGTTATTAAAGTACGTTTGAAGGTTTTAAGTTCTGGTTCTCTTTCACTATATTTTCATTTATTCATGGGAGTATCTTGAGGAAATCTTGAAAGTCCATCTCTACTATTATTATCTAACGAAGGTTGGGAGGGTGGGAACTTATCCTGAGGTCTTCCTACACTATGGTACTACTTATGAAAATTATCTGGTTTGCCTTTTCGAGCTCTACCTCTGATTATTTTTTATTATCGAACACACTATCCTTTATCATTAGCCTTCGATAGAATCATGTTCTCTAATCACTTCATCATTTTCTTTTGTACCCATTTCTTCTAGATTCTGTTGCTTATCCCTCTTAAATCTTTATTCTTTTTCAAAATCCTATTATATTGTATATGTTATTTTTCCTTACGAAGTCTACTCAGCTACTTAGATTTTCTTCTCATCTTAGTCCTTTAAACTTCTTATATCCTTATTTTTTGAAAACTCTATCAACTTCAATTACTTAGGACATCTTTTACAGAATCTTTAGTTCAGGTACTACTCATTACCTAGTCTTTTCTTCGCACTACTATGAGATTCTTTGTAAATTGTTCACTATATTCCCGAAAATCGTTCTCCCTGCTCTCTTTGTACTTCTAAGTTTTTACTTCTTTACGGGTTCCTTAATCCAACGATGGCTTTTTGGCTTAGTTCAACTTATCGTAATTTCAAACTATTATGTCTCATACTCTTTATTTATGATTCATTGAACTCACTGATTTAGCTATCTAATCATCTCACAATCTATCTAATCTCTCAATTGTTCTTCCTTACTGGTTCTTTTCTTTATTGGACTCTAAATTGGGAATGGATACATGCTCACGTGACTCGTTCGATGTTTATATGCTTACTCGAATCAAGATTTCCGGAAGGAAAAGTCCTTATTCATTTTGCAGGAAATGGGTCGACTACTCCATGTCTTGGGTCCCACAACTATTATAAATTTTATATACTACTATCTCCTCATTATGTTATCTTTATGCCTGAATGTACTGAATTTCCTTGTTACTTCTATTTTCCTTCTTACTGTTTTCAGATCCTATCTCATTGGTACTACACCATACTACTGAGGCTAGTGGTGTTTCATTTTTCTGACTATTTCCTATATCTCTGCTCTCAGCTCCCTTCTATAAGTCACAGCTATGACATCTTGTTCTACTGTCCATACTGATATTTTTGTCACTTTAACTATCTCCAACCTCTCAGGTCTATCCTTGTATACTTCCACAGATTTCTATTGACTTGGGATGATATGTAGGTTCTGTTATATTTGATCTATTCTGTAGACTTCTACTAGTCTTGCAAGTCTCATGTGGTCTTGCCTTGATCTTTGGGCTATACTGGGTTTTCTTCTTTATATCCTTGAAGCTTCTTTAATTTTTTTCTAGGTGGTCTGCCTTCCAAGGTCTTTTTATTTCTTAAAATGGACTCTCTTTGGGTTTTCTTACGGTCGCCTATATCCATACTAGTAGGAACTACTTTATATCTTGTCGGTTATTTTCTTTAGGTCTTGATGGGTTTCTATATCCTTATTACGATACCCTATGTCCTGGTAGAGTCTATTGCTAATGTAGGGTAGGTATAAGCTAGCCTCTATCGGACAGCTTCCTGAACTAACATTACGGGGTGAGGATCTGGGTAGGGCAGGGTCTTATTAATTGGATTCCTTAGTTAGGTCAACTAATCATCATTTTTTTGACATCATTCATCTTATTTGCCTGCGGTTCTAGGTTTGGGGAATCTAGAATCTCTGTATTGTCACGATATCTCCCATCTATTAGAAGCCTATATGATTGTTTCTGATTCCTTATTTCTTCTGCCTTATGGCTATACTTGGTTATTCGGGGAACTCACTATCTATGCGAGGTGCTCGAGAGCTATTGAATATGCTTAGAAGAATTTCCTGATGAGGGAAGGAATCTCGCTTAAGAGAAAGAAACTTTGCTTAGATCTACTCGACATTTTACTCTTGTTTAGACTTGCTATACCCTTTTTTTACTACAAGTTATGGTACTATCTTCTATTATCTAACTATGTGTCTGTGATTCTTACTATTATAGGTTTTTGGCATTTTCTTATCTATATGCTTCCATACCTCTAAATTTTTTTTGCTTTTGATTTCTTAGATATCCACATTCTATCTTTTACTTCTCTTTCTAACTTTTTCTTTCCCTTTCTATTATCCTGGTTAGGTACTCTTCGAATTTTACTATCTCTTTCTGTCTCTCTATCTTTCTTTGTCCTTAACTGTCTAAACATTTATACTTACTTTCTTGCTTTCTTATCATATTCCCTTGGATAACTTTTATTAGATCATTACTGTTTAATTTCATAGCTCGCTCTAAACTTCTGATAATAAGCCAAGATAACTGTAGGAGAATTCTTAACTTGGATCTAATGTGTCGTTGTTCTCATAAGGAATACTATTCGATTAGTCTGGGAGGGCTTACAAACCTGTCTATAGAACTTTGAGGACGTACTCGAGGATCAGATACTGGGGAGGTAATGCCTTGCATACAAACATATCAGACATACTGCATATATAAAGCCCCAACACTCTACCCACTACAGTCACTGACTTCCTAGACCATGCGCTGATACCATATTTGTAACATCCTCGATCTGGTAGATGCTACCAGCAGGGAATAGGCCGTACTATTCCCCTGAGCCTCTGTCATTCTGACTATAAACTACATTGTTGTTCATTTCTCAATCAAAATCCTTTTTTGGAACCAAAGCCCAAAACTCAATAATATGGAAAATAAATTCTTAATTGTATACATATTAACACTTGTTTTCTTACAATGACTACACATAACCCAAATACCAATACATGACTTTTATCTGACTTTGACTGGACTCTCACTCTGCCTCTGACTTATACTGGTGGACTCCAACCCTAGTGACTACATCAGTATCCGTCCTCCAGAACTCATCCTCTGAGAGTACCTGCAACCACAGAAAAACTGGGAGTGAGGGTTTAGATCGTTTTACGATCTAAGTAAGTGGACGAAAAACTGAAATACGAATATCAAAATATTTGATTTTAACCAAAGTTCCAGAAGAAATCTTTATATGAAAACTCTTTTCTAATATTGGGTCTGAAATCTCCTTTGTAAAACTCATCTTTCTGAAAACTACTTTTGAAGCTCTAGTTTCTGAAAACTATTTCTAAAATCTGATTTCTGAAAGCTTTATACTGAAAATCCAGAATTCTGAAAACTGGTCTGTATCTGAAAAACTTAACATATGGGGGCGTTACGTATCGTCGTCCCCCCATACACCTAACTAGAGCCTAGAATGTAAAACCATTAATTTGGAGTGTTACGTACGCCGTCCCCCAAAACATGCCACTCATGTCCTTGAAATTGGTGGTCTTGTGGCGTTACGTATCGTCGTCCCCCAAGCCACAGAACTAGAACTGGGGGTGCGGATCTATACTACCCACCAAGCTCTGAAACTAGGGTCTAGGGGCGTTATGTATCGTTGTCCCTCTATCCCTAAACTAGGATCTGGAGGCGTTACGTATCGCCCTCCCCTCAGTCCTCTACATGTGCACATGTTCTCTGTCCGTCAATTCCAAACTATATCAAGTTACATACTGGGGTGGGTTTTTCCCCCATGCCCCGAAAAACATAAAACTCATGTTTCGAAAATATTTCTTTTCTAAAACATTTTCCAAAGTATGCTCAAATAAATGTAACTGATGAAGAAACTGGCTAATGCCTTAAAAGCGAGAATAATAAGTCTGATATAAAAAAAAACTGTTAAATAAAATCAGTTCTTAGAAAAGATGTCCACTCACTATTTAGGAGTTCCGATAGACTTTCTTCACTTCACTGGCGAAACTTTTGATTCTTGTGATGATCTATCATCGAAAGTTTCGATTAGAAATGAACTAAGAATATATAGATCGAAATCAAGTTAAGTTTGCCTATTCAAGTAAGGAATATTACTTTGAGGTGTAATGTATTCATATTATGACGTAATTTATACATATGGGTTTACACAAGACTTATCAAGTAGCCTCTAATGCGTTCGAGTGAAACTGGAATGTCTTGAACTAATTTGGACAATTATTGGTTCACGCATCGCGATGCAGGGCAGTGCACGTCGCGACGTGAAACTTCCAGAGACATGCTCAGATTTTTGCCGTGTGCATCGCGACGCTCGAGCCTTTTACGTCGCGACACGTAATAAACCAGAAGTATTCTTGAGAAAATTCCCAGAGCGTCGCGACGCAAGGCCAATTTTAAGTCTTGATTTCATCCTCTCATACACAATTTGTTCAAAACTTCCCCCAACAATCACACAAGTAAATATCCTTCATAAATATTCTATAACATTATCAATATCATACTCATACAACTCAAATCAATACTAAAACCTTTATTTAATTTATACCCAAATTTAGCTAATTGGGAAATTCACACAATCACCATTCTTCTTAGCATAACAATCACTCAATCATCATCATTTCCAAATTCTCAACATGTTATACTTATTAAATCATTAAAAGTCAAAGTATCTCAATTTGGGTCAAGTTTCCTTACTTTCTTTATGCTTGATTTTGTTCATCCTCCAAGTCTTCCATGGTTAACAGTGATCTTTCTTGCTTCATCCTCTCTTTTTTTATCTCTTCTTCTTTTCTTCCACTCCCTTCTACGTTTTCTTCTTCATTCTTTCTTAATTTTTGGAAACCTTGAATAGTGCTCCTTATATATACATGGGGTTGTTTGATATTTGGAAGGATGCAGAAAAAATGTGGAAATTTGGAGAATATTAGAGACTTTTCTAGATGAGTCCACAGACACTGTTCATCCAGAATTTTGACCTATGTTTTTGGCTCGCTTCTAATTCGAATTTGGGAAACTGTTCAACGCGAAAGTTATATATCTCAATCTCAACTTTCCGACGATATAAAATTTGTAAAATTTGGAGTTTGTATGAAAATGTTACGGCCCAATACCATGGGCTGTCTGAAGTGTAACATCGTAACATCTATTGTCGGATTCTCGAAGAATCTACCGATAGTCATCCGACGAGAGCATATGTTTCCAACCATGGTTTACATTTTGTGATGCTCCTCTCACAGTATTTCAGTAGTTGAAATGTTCGGTCGTTACATAGCTAGTGACTTTTATGCATGTATTACTTTCAGTGAATATGTTATTTTCTTTACAATTTATGTAGTCACATGGGTCAATCAACAGGCACTCAGGCAGAATCATTTCTATTTCTGTTAATGTGTGGTCCAATGATATTAATTATATTTTTATACTCTATTACTAGGGTGAATGGAAGCATCAGAAGACCAATTGAGTGAGGAGGTTGAAATTTATTTAAGCGAGGAAAAGAATAATGAAGCCACAAATATTACGGATACTTCGGCAGTTCCTACTAAAAGTAAGTCTTCCATTACTAAAAATAGGAAATATTATAGGAAGGCGAAGCCTAAGTCGCAAGATTCTAAATCTTCTGATTTTTCTATTTGTGACCATTTTGAAAAGATAATTATTGATGGTGAACAAAAAGCCAAGTGTAATTATTGTGTGTTTGAGTATATGGCAGACTCTCATTACCATGGTACTTCAACTTTGCGTACCTATATAAAAGTGAGGTGTAAGAAGTACCCTTATAGAGTTATTGATCCTAAACAAAAATATTGAAAATTGAGAATTGAATGATGTCACAGGGTCGGGTAGCTTAAAATCAGTCCATTTTACAGTTGAAGAAGCTAGAGTTATGCTTGCTATAATGATAATAGTTGATGAGTTAGCATTTAAAAATGGTGGAAATGGAGGGGTTTAAGAATTATTCTCAATAATTAAATCCTCGAATGATAATTCTTTCTCGCATGACTGTAGCAAGAGATTGTTTAAAAATGTATCAAAATGAGAAGAAGAAATTGAAAAATATAATTAAGTCTCAAGGTGTGTGTCTAACCACAGATACTTGGACTTCAATCCAAAACTTGAATTATATGTGTCTGACAGCCCATTGGATAGATGATGATTGGCCATTTCAAAAGAGAATTCTAAATTTTTGTCAAATATCTAATCACATGGGGGAGAGAATTGGTAAATTCATCGAAGCTTGCATATTAGATTGGGGAATTGATAAAATTATGACCATCACTGTGGATAATGCTAGTTCTAACGATGGTGAAATAAAGTATATTACAAGGAAAACTAAAGATTGGCCTACAACTATTGTAGGTCATAAATTTTTTCGCATAAGGTGTTGTGCACATATTGTTAACCTTATTGTAAAATATTACTTACGAGAGAATAATGAATCGATTGAGATAATAAGAAATACGGTAATATATGTGAGATCATCCCATGCTAGGAAATTGAGTTTTAAAAATTGTATTGATAGGGAGAAGATTTAGTCTAAAAGCCTTTTATCTTGATGTGAAGACTAGATGGAATTCTACTTATTTGATGTTAGAGGTAGCTGAGATTTTTTGAAAAGTTTTTTTAGGTTGGAAGATGATGATCCTAAGTTTATATTGTATTTTGATGGGATTAAAATTAAAGGACCTCCTAGGTTGGATGATTGGAGTCGATGTAGATGCTTAATGAAGTTCTTGGAAGTGTTTTATGATGTTACACTTACATTTTCGGCTTCATTACATGTTACTATAAATCATTTTTTCAGTGAATTTGTTAGAATTCAAACCATATTAATATTCCAAAAGTGGTGATAGATTGTTTGAATGTATGGCAATTGATATGAAAAGAAATTTTGATAAATATTGTAGAATCATACGAAAGTGAATTGGGTGTTATTTGTTGGTGTTGCTCTTGATCCAATGTGTAAGATGAAATATGTACAGTTTTTTCTTTCTCAAATTTATGATATTTCTAAGGCAATTGATGTTGAGAATCAGGTACGAGATGCTTTAAATGACTTGTATAGGTATTTTATAAATGATTCATCCATGAGATCACCTAGTAGAGCGAGTGTGCCAGCTAACAAAGAATCTGATTCGGTTGGTAAGACTGATTTTGGTAGAGAAGCTCGAAAGTTTCTTAATTTTCAATTCTAAAAGTATTTATTGGATGAACAAAGTGTAGAGACTCATTGTGACTTGATTATATATCTGTTAGATGGGTGTGAGGAAGATTCTGAAACTTTTGATTTACTGAACTGGTGGAAAGTGAATTCTTCCAAATTCCCAGTCCTCTCTAAGGAAGCAAGGAATGTATTGGCTATTCAAGTCACTACAATGGCTTCTAAGTCGACTTTTAGCACCGGTGGAAGGATAATTGATCCATTTAGAAGTTCATTATCTCCTAAAACAGTTGAAACATTAATTTTTTCACACAATTGGTTCCCATCTAAGCCGACTGAAATTGATATTCGGGCTGCGATGAATGATGTGCAAAAATTTGAGGAATTCGCATCAGGTAATGGTTAGTTTAAAAATATTGAAATTAATATTTGATTAACATAAGCCAATGTCATTTCTAGTAAATTGTGTCATTTTTTCCTTGTAATGTTACTTTTGTAGAATTGTCGAGATCAAGTTTCACGTGTACGATTGAGCCTAACTTGCTTTATGATAAGGATGTCGATTCTGATGATGAATTCATATAAGGCTGTATGTTTGTGTTATTATTTGGTGTTGTTTCTGCCCAGCTATTGCATGTATTTATATTGATGAAAAATATCATTTACATTACTGTTGGGTTCTCTAAGAACATGCCAAGGATCTAATAAGCATAAAATTTGTGTGAATTAACAAAGTAAATTGCGGAAAGGATACTCACTTTGATCAGCTATATGGATGTGTAGATAACAAAAAAATTTACTCCTTTGTGTAGTGCTCCAAGCTCCTCTTTGATTGTATGGTTGAGCTATAAGCTTGAACTTTGAATTCCAAACTCAATGGGAAAGTTTCCCTATCACCTTTGTAGACTCATTTTAAGTGTTAGCTTAGGAAAATTTTGCTACACAATTTCCCAATGGTGGGAAGCAACTCTCGGTTTTTTGGGATGAGATGAGAGGGAGAGGCAATCGGTCATGAAGCAAAAAAGAGAGAATGAGTTATGTTTTTTGATTTACAAATCAAGTAACCTAATACCAAATTTCAAAAAGTTAGTAAAATGTATTTCACCCATCAATACAATAAGCTTGTGTGTTTTACAAGCAAACAACTACTAACAACTTCCATCAACAAAAAAGTGATGAGATTGACTAGTGATGTGACTTGATGTGGGCCCCACTTGAAATTCAAAATCCGAGTGGGCCCGCTAAACACATTTCGGGCTCAGGTTTGTTAATTCAGAATTAACGAATTTTTCGTTGCGACTTAATTAAATCAAATTTAATTAAATAATAATGCCTCGCAAAATTATTACGAAAGTCGCTGGGAATTAATTCTAAATTAATTCGTTCGCCCGAATTAAAATCCAATTTTAATTCCACTTTGAAATCTAATTTCATTTAATTTATCGAATATATTATTAATCGATTAATTCTGAATTAATCGTTCTCTCTCTTCTATTTGAATTTTATCCCAGATAAATTCTCGCTGCAATTAATCCTAGATTAATTTTCTCTCTCTCATAAGTAATCCCAGATTAATTCTATTCGAGTCATACGTCATCGGTGAATCTTCAGGAAGCGACCCATGAGATCTTC
>SKCR01047847.1:0-41138 GCA_019454045.1 Zanthoxylum bungeanum | reverse complement strand
TATCGATTAATTCCAAATTAATCGTTCTCTCTCTAAATTAGCATTTTATCCAAGATAAAGTTTCTCCGTAATTAATCCAAGATCAATAAGGTTCGAATCAAATATCATAGGTGAATCTTCAGGAAGCGACCCGAGAGATCTCCGGATATGTTGGCAGTAAATACGGTCGTCGGATGATCCGAACACGTACGTACCTAACCTAGCACCTACGTTTTAACCGATTTACAAGACAAGGTTGGCTTCTAGCAAAGCGCGATGCCTACCCAATTCTCCAGAAATATTCTTATAGGAATATTAGATCTATATCAAGCGTAGGTATACCGTAGTATTGCGTACATCGATCCAGTATCGGACGATCACATGTTAGGCCTGGGGCTGGAGATGTGTCTGCCCCGTACGAAACATATATCGGACATCAAGCAACTAGTCTTTTTAAATCGGATAATCCTAACCTAGTCATATTGCCCCGACGGTTGCAACCTTTTATAGAGTACTAGTTCTGTATTCTGCGCGATCATCAACTCCATATGTCTGAAGTGACACTTCCATCTTGACATCACACCCAGTACACTACGATTCCTGATAAACCCAGAAGTGGTGAACACAGAACTGGTTAAAGCCCCCAACCACAAAACCAAAGTTTACCGATTGTCGCAAGTACTTGCGATGCATCTCAGGTTAAGACCATATACAACCTACCATGATGCGGCCTCCCATATACACGCAGACATACTACCAATGGGGATTCCGCGGGGTCTATCCAGAGCGAAGCTGTTTTCCGTACCATCGGTAAAACACAACCTCCTATCGCACTTGCATAAGTATCCAATACTTAAATATATGAGAACTATGCTGTTGTTTCCTCACAACGTGCACAGTGCAATACTAGTCTATTCCGTATTATCGATGTCCGATCTCGATAATACTCCGACTAGGGATATTTAATGATTAAACCTTTATGTATTGATACTGTCTCATATCATCTCAATACGTAACTAATCATATGGACTTTCGCCATTTATATATCAAAGTAAATAAATTACAAAACGGCAAAAGGCAATTTCATTATCATATAGTTAATTTTGTACAATAATACAATATCATTTACAAAACAGTGACGCTATGGGTCATAATGTCTACAAGGGAGAGCGTTTGGGAGAAGGAGACGTTGTTTATATAGTTACAAGTTAGGGTTAGGGTTATTTGGGTTGTGCATTTTGTTTTGATTATTTTAGGCAAAAATAATTTTATTTTGGTGAGTGATTTAATTAATTAGGTTTAATAATTAGATTTAGTTTTAATTAAATTTTAATTTAGTTATTTAATTTGTTTTGATTAGTTTACTTGGTTTTAATTAGTTATTAAATTTAATTGGTTTTGATTTAATTGGTTCTAATTGGTTTTCCTTTCCTTTAATTTCGTTTCCTTTGTGACCTGTATTTTAATGTTTTTATTATTTAATTTGTGAGATGTGATTTAATGGGTTTGGTGTGTTTTAAAATAGAGGTCCCACAAGCGAACCCGAAGCGAAACAAGCGAGTTAAATCCGACCAAATGCTAATTTCCAACTTTACCCTTCCAATGTCCGTTTCCCGCGACTTTCATGACTAAAGAGGTAGTGCCTCCATACGAGACTCATCATCGGGCTGATATACAAAAATGTAATGCCTACAAGTATTAATTTTTCGTAAAGGATGATTCCTTTGTCGAAAAAGAAATTGATTAGAATGTCTAGTCAATCTTATGCATCATAGGATGATGGCATAATAAATACTAGATTATGTGAGATTAAAGATATCGATTTAATCGTAATTTTTCCAAGCTATTTTGATACGATGTAGACCATAGGATGTGTCTTGAAATATGTTCTTTATTATCTTTGAGAAATTAAGAATGAGATTCTAATTCATGAGAATATAGTCCGCAACCATTAGAGTCAGATTAGTTTTGAGTCTACTTATGACGTTAGACAGTCTACGTCATAAAGAGTTAGAAACGATGCATTGAGAGTGTCACAGATGATTCTACTGTGAGTGGAATTAGTTGTAACTTATGAAGTATTGACTTATGAAGTTGCATAATGACCTTATAGATTAGAAGTTTTAATATTAGTGTTATGTTTGTGGTTATCTGCATAGTATTTTGGATTTGATCCCTAAATACATGGACAACTTAGTAGTTGTAACACAATATTGAAGTCGCATCCGAGTCATATTAATGTAGAATTTAATTTCTACAAAATATGAATGATGGTAGCTAAGGGAAATGTTTAAGTTTGTTTTACAATCTCAAAATGTTATAACGGACTTACTTGTTGTTGCCTACCTCTTGAGTGCTAGGTGGGCTCTTGAGGGCCTTGTGTATGTGATACACATTTAGACGTGTATATGATACCGTGGATTGGCACTAGAGTAAGTGGGAGAAATTGTTAGGGTTAGTGCTCGGAGTGTCAATCTAGATCGTATTTATGTCTGATTCATGAATACGAACAATATATTTTCCATAATATTACTTATATATGGTTACACCTCTTGTTTTTATATACGTATTCGATTTAATTAAGATTAGATTGAAACTAAATCTGATTTAAAGATACGTATATATTAGACAAAGACCACAGGATTTACAACGTAGTTTGTAATTGACATTGGGAAGTGTCACTATAAGTTGTATATTTTCAAATAAAGCTAATGGTCAAGAATTACTAACACGAGTCGATTAGTAAAATCTGTAGTCGAGAGACAGTACATGTCGTATATCAAGACTTGGTCCGATGGTTTATCCCAACGAACCATGAGTCTTGGGAGACTCGTATAGACGTGTAGGTATTTATTTGATAAACATTGAATGACTCATCGAAGATTTCCTAATAGATGGTACACCAACGTCAATAGGAATTTTCTCGAGTCGAGTAGTATAGTGGTCCTTCGACTTGCGATACAACTGTGGATATATGAGACATCCTTCAAACTTTGATGGCAGTGACGTCACCAATCTATATAGATCAGACATCTGCCTGTTCATTGGGTGTGGACCGTTGCTCATGATATCCTGTGAGTATCGGATAGAATCTGCTAGTCCTGTATACAGGTGTGGTGATGGGACACAGGGAGCTAGGTGACGCATGCTGTTCTAGGCTCGCGGCCTAGTGGGAGTACGGAGTAGCCCGCGGGGGACTAAACCGGAGAATAATGGAGTCGCCACCCGGTGTGAACCGGGAAAATGAGATTTAAGGCCGCACTCACCCCTCGCAAGGGAAGACCTCAAACCGTTGGGTTCGGAATGGTCTCTTACTTATGCCACTTGTAATAAAATGATTTGTGCAATAGTTTAATGGAATTTAGCAATATGTATTCCTAAAGGTATTTTATTTCTACGTTCGCATGCTTCAAAAGTAAGTTAAAATAACGACAAACATACAACTTCGTAGGCATATTATATTCATGAAAACACAAGCACACTATAATTACACAAACACACATAAGAGCGAATCACAAATAATACAACTTCATAGGCATATTGTATCCATGAGAACGCAAGCACACCATGATCACACAAACACACATAAGAGCGAATCAAATAATGGCGAACATGTAATTTCATAAACATATCATACTTATTCATGCGGAAATATTAACAAATAGCCATTACATATTCATGTGTGAATAAAAGAGTCAACTAAGTACATAATGCAAAAAGACAATTAAGGAGGCAATGATGCATTAAAGTAAGCATGCTATGGTGTGATGCGAAAGAAGATGACTAATATTGACACAAACACACACGTGGGCACTTTTCTCAAGTGGTACGTGGAATTGTATCCCAAGTACAGACCGCACTACCGTCCATTCGGAATCGGCTATGGAATTTACGTCTGGGTTTCCATCCGATATACCACGAGAGATAATACCCGAATACTATCATAACATGGATACATAAATGATAATATATCAAGCCAAGACAGAAGTAAATGATGCAATCAATGGAATAAAAACGCGGCAAATACCATGGTAAAGGTAGCCTTTTAGGCTTTTCTTCCCCCAAATGGGAAACCTTTCATCCAATACAATAAGCCCATGCGCTTTTCATTACAATGCATACAAAGATAAAGATGACTATATGGAATTTCATAATGCATAAATAAAACAATGATGTGCAAAAGGATAAATGACATGGCAAGAAGCGCGGCAAAATATCGTGGTAAAGGCTTTTAACCCCTTGACATAGAGGACCTTTAATCCCACTTATTAAGCCCATGCGCACATATTACAATGCATATATAAAGTAAAGAAAATGATATCAGACTTCGTGTATCGGATGAACACATCTCACACTCAATCGAATACATCTTATTCGGCGCGGCAAAGCATCGTGGCAAAGGATTTAACCTCTTCAATTAGAGGACATTTCATTCGCACTTACTAAGCCCATGCACAATTAACACAATGCATATATATGAAATAAAAGTAAATACAAAGATATCGGATTTCGTATACCCGATTGAACATATCTCACATCCAATCGAATATACATCGTCCGGCGCGGTGAAGCATCGTGGTAAAGGATTTTAACCTCTTCAATTAGAGGACCTTTCATCGCACTTACTAAGCCCATACGCAATTAACACAATGCATACATATGAAACAAAAGTAAATACAAAGATATCAAATTTCATATACCCGTCTGAACATATCTCACATCCAATCGAATATGCATCGTCCGGCGCGGCGAAGCATCGTGGTAAAGAATTTTAACCTCTTCAATTAGAGGACCTTTCATCGTACTTACTAAGCCCATGCGCTTTTCTCATCATTACATAAATAAATAACATGCAGAAATTTAAATGACCGAATAATTAAACAACTCAAAATAACAAAATATGTGTCGTTTACTCGAGTGGTACGTGGAGTTGTATCCCGAGTGCAGATCATACTATCGTCTATTCGGAATCGGCTATGAAATTTACGTCCGGGTTTCCATCCTATATACCACAAGAGGCAACACATTTTCCGTTTTATTCAAGGGCCACAATCATGCATTATTCCACAATAAATACATTTCCATTTATTCAATAGCCAGTACCAAGCATCAATCCATAATAATCATGCAAACGAAACTCAATAAATAATAAATATAAAACTGAAAATGAGTGTGTGAAAAATACCCTCAGGTCTAACCTTTTTCGTCGACTTTCGGACTTACGTTTCACGGGGATCGGAAGGGGGTAAAGGTCAAGGTCAGTTTAGGTTATCGATCGAATTCTACTGTTTTGTGTTCTATGTGTTAGTTTTCGTTTTACTTTTTTTTGTTGTTGTTTTTGTTTTGCTCTCTTTGCTGTTTTGTTCAATTGTTTTTTGTTTTTGTGTTTTGGTTTGGGTGTTTTGTGTTTTCTTTTGGTTTTTTTTTGGCTCTTAGTTCGTGTGCTGGACAATTCGGGTTTCGTGCGGCAGTTTTTTTGGCTAGATTTGGTGATTATAGGACAATTTTTTTGCTGTTATTTGGTCAGTTCCATGGGTGTATTTTTGGCTTAATTTCCAGGTTTTTGGTTCGCTGGAAGGGGTTTTAATGTTGTTGGTTTGGATCGGTCAATGAGGGCTGCATAGGTGGCTTATTTAGTGTGAATTAAGTGGGGCAGTGGGCTACGTGTGCTTATGTTGAAGATTAATAGGCAAGGTGGCGTTGAAGGGGATTTGAAGGTCAGTGTTGTTCACGTGATTAGAGGCTGAGCGTGCTGCGTCAAAGGCAGTGGTGTGGCTTATAGTTAGAGCTTATGAGGGTTCTTGATGCGCAGGTGTCATGTGTGAGAGGGCTGGTTACACGGGCTGTAGGATTTTTATGTGATGAAGTCGTGGAAGGCAGGTGTCGTGTGTGAGAGGGCTGGCTGCGCTGGTTTGTGTGAGGCTGAGGGGTTCATGAGCAGGCATGGGGAGTGTTTTTGCGTTTTAACGTGACTGCATGGTGAGGGGCTGATCAATGTGATCTGTTTGTAGGTGAGGGATTGAGATGTTGATACGGTGTGGTTCTGGATTTAGGGTTTCCTTGTTATTTTTGTTGCTTTTGGCCGTGAGTGTTTTGATGGAGAAGAGAGATGAATCAGAGAGAGAGTGTGTTGATGAGAGAAGTCCGAGAGGTGAGGCCGTGAGTGTCTTTTAGGGTTGTGTTTAAGGTTTTGTTTTGGTTGTTTGTTGCCGTTTGTGTAGTAGAGTTGGGAGATAGAGGTCTAGGGTTTAGTTCGTGTTATGTTTTGGCCGTGTGAGAGGAGAGGGCTTTAGGTTTATTTTTGTGTTGTTTATATAGTAGTGCATGACTAGGGTTTGCGTGGCTTTGAAAGGAAAGAAAATCAATTAATATTAGGTGTATTTAATTTGATTATTTAAGGTAAGAAATATGTAATTTGGTGGTGATTTATTTAATTAGGTGATTGATTTAATTTAATTTGCTAGGTGATTTTTAAATTTTGGAAATGATTAATTTAATTTTGGAATTAGATTTTAATTTAATTTGATTTAATTTAATTAGTTTTAATTTATTTTAGTTTAATTTGTGACATATATTTAAAATGTTTTAATTATTATTGGATGTGATTTAATGGGCTTGGGCTAAGGTTAAGTTTTAAAACGGAGGTCCAACAAGCGAACCCGAAGCTAATCCAGCGAATTTAATCCGATCATGAGTCAATTCTTGACTCTTCCCTTCCGACGTCCGTTTCTCACGGCTTCCGCAACTTAAAAGGTAGTGTCTCCAAATGAGACTCCTCATCGGGTTTACATGTAAAAATGCAATGCCTACAGTCGCCCCCACTTTGATGAGACTTATGCAGTGTGTGATTTTGAACAATCATATCAAAGTTATGCAATTATTTTCACTTACCTGGCTCGCCAGCTGCCACTTGACTTGTATGTTGTGTTGTATTATGTTGATTTGATTGCGCTGTACCTGGCATGCTAAACCCCATACCCGATGCGTCGCAGTTGCGTCTCCATACCAAGAGTGTCGCGGTTGTGTCTCCATACCCGGAGGTCGTACCTGGCATGCTAAACCTCATACCCAAGGCGTCGCTTGTAATAACTCAATACCCGGAGTGCCGTACCTGGCTTGCTAAATCACATACCAAGGCGTCGCTGTAATATCTCCATACCCGGAGTGCCTTACCTGGCTTGCTAAACCCCATACCCAAGGCATCGCTGTAATATCTCCATACCCGGAGTGCCGTACCTGGCGTGCTAAACCTCATACCCAAGGCATCGCTGTAATATCTTCACACCTGGAGTGTCGTACCTGGCGTGCTAAACCTCATACCCAAGGCGTCGCGATTGCGTCTCCATACCTAGAGTGTCGCGGTTGTGTCTCCATACCCGGAGTGCCGTACCTGGCACGCTGAACCTCATACCTAAGGCGTAAATGTAATATCTCCATACCCGAAGTGTCGTACATGGCTGATCTGATATCTATATATCCGGAATGCCGTACCTGACTGAACTGATCTGATTTCTCCATACTCGGAGTGTCGTACCTGGTTGATCTGATATCTCCATACCCGGAGTGTCGTACCTGGCTAATCTGACATCTGATTTCTCCATACCCGGAGTGCCGTACTCGGCTGAACTGATCTAAACCAATGTGGGCCTCGCCCCCAAAATAATATGAGCCTCGCTCTCAAACTGATGATGTAGGGCCTCGCCCCCAAGCTGATATGGGCCTCGCCCTCAAACTGATGATGTAGGGACTCGCCCCAAGTTGATATGGGCCTCGCCCTCAAATTGATATGGGCCTCGCCCTCGAACTGATGATGTAGGGCCTCGCCCCCCAAGCTGATATGGGACTCGCCCCCAAGCTGATACTGATATTCTATTTCACACATTGTATTACCTCTCACGAGATAATCTTGATAGTTAGACATATTTTCATCCTCAACGAATGATTCGCGTCAAAACCGGAGAATCTTCAAAGTACTCGACATACTCAAGTCCAATCATCTGAATGGGTGATCTAAACTAGACTCCTAGTGCTGTGTGCCAAGGCCCTTCGCAGCTTAATCCTTAAGTGGGCTGGCTCGGTGACTTCGCTTCGGAGAGTTGGAACGATGGGTCTAACCAACCTAGATGTCTCGTTCACACTCGGCGATTACTTCATCATATTCAACATGATATGGTCTTCTGTTTTTTTCTTTTGTCTCCCTTTTGATTTTTCTCTCATCTTCTCTTTTTTCTTCTTTTTTTTTTCCTTTTTCTTTTTTCTTTGACACACATATCCTTTAAGGTAGCATTTCTCCTCATGGTGGTCCTAGTACTCGCCCATGGGTAGCTTCACGCTTATCGGTTATAGGTAGTCCATTTTTCTTTTTTTTTTCAGGGATTTTCATTCTTTATTTTCCAATCATATCATGTATCGTAGCAAAAGCAAATCAGTGTGGATATCCAGGCAAACGGTCATTCACCGATCCACCATCTTTAAAACTAGTCATCTTGCCAACCACTCAGGTTTCCACTGTTGAGATCCCATAATCAAGTGCTCGCGAGTCCAGCTGAGATCAATCCATTCAGAATACCGGACGAGAGCACGTCTCGCACTTATCGTTTCTAAGGCTTCTCCCTATAGCAAACATTGTCATCACCGGACATATGTCTAGCCATCAAAGACTTCTCTCTCACTCATTTTTTCTTTTCTTTTCTTTTCTTTTTTTCACTCATTCCACAGAATTCTTCCGTCATCTTCTGATAATGTGGGCTTCACCTCTTGAGATCCATTCCTGAAACTCAAACTAATGTGGGCCTTGACCCTAAACTAAAACTGATGTGGGCCTCGCCCCTATACTGACACTGACGTGGGCCTCGCCCCTAGTCTGATACTGATGTGGGCTCGCCCCCCAAATTAATACTGATGTGGACCTCACCCCCAGACTGATACTGATGTGGTTTTTACCGCTTTTTCATTTTCTTCAACACCTATAAACAAAACAAAAATTGCATGTATGTGACATGTATGCATAGATGTATTTCCTATTCTGATGGGTTAGGTCTTCCGCCAATTCTCTTGGTGACTGCTCGGTCTTCCATTTCTCAAGCAAAACACTGTTTCAATCTGACTATGTTGATCGACTTAGTGAACTCATTCCATTTTAAATTTGACAGTCTCACTGCCCTAATTCCCATTTTCGGAATGACTATCCTGCCTCTTCTGCTTACTTCTTCCGAGGATTCCCCACGTTTTAGACATCACTGAGTTATCACAGTACCGGGGTTGAATGCTTTCGTCAAATATACTCATGTTGCAGGTTGAAAGGAAGAGACTCCGGCAAGTAGGTGAAATGAATGTCTTTATTATTATTCAGGAAAAGGTTCAAACAAGTAGACGAAGTCGATGTCTTTATTAAAAATGCATAAAATAAACCAGAAAGAACAATTTCATTATTCGCAGCACTGCCTTCTTCCTCGGCCTATGGTTCTTCACTACTGTCATCTTCTATCCTTATGGAAGAAACTGGGTGGTTGAGAGTTCGGAGGACAAAGCTTTCGGGCAGGCCGGAGTTGATCATGTAAGTGGGTGGGGGAACAGAGTGATAATTTGGTAGAGGGTTATGGTTTGTATTGGGCTATTCTTTTTCAGGGTCGGGTATTTTGTGGGCATCAATGAGGTCCTGAATTTCATACCAGAGGCGGGAACAGCTGTCAGTATTATGGCCGTGTTGCTGGTGGAAGTGACAGTAGCGGTCCATTTTTAGATGTGGTGGTGGGGGATTTGGAAGTGGTTTAGGCTCCAAGGGCTTTAAGAATCCTTGCCTTATCAACTTCTCAAGCACTTTAGACAAAGGTCTTCCCAGTTAGAGAAACGTCGGTTCTTGATCGCAGCAACCTCGGCAGCAGCGGGCTTGGTCTCAGAATGCCCCCCAAAAGTCCTCCTATTCTAGCCATAGAACTTTCTGTTTTCAGCCTCATCTTCTTCAATATCCATAACAATCTCTCTCAACTGTCGGAAATCAGTAATCATGGAGGTCATTCTCCTCAGCTTACCTTAGATGGAAGGCTTAGTATCCTTGATAATCATCTTAATTTGGTCTTTCTCTGAGGGCCAAGTCTGCATTTTCAGAAACTGGCTCCTCCAACTATCCACATAGTCTTTGAAGCTTTCCTCCGGCTTCTTCTTGATATTTTCACGGAGCGACAGATCAATCTCCAAGTCCGTGACATACTGCTTCAAGAAGGCATCAGCCAACTCCCTCCAATCCTCTTTAACCTTCTTCTCAAGGCTATGATACCAAACCACAGGTGCCCCCTCGAGTGACATCTCGAACATCTTCTACACTTGGCATTGAGATAAGCCCACTGAACTCATAACTGATACATACTGTCGGATCCCCATTCCTGTTAAACTTAGCCATATCAGACATCTTGAACTGTGCTGGCAGCTGTTCTTCAAAAGTCATCGCCTCATAATCTAGTAACTCTTCGTTTTTACCCTTCATCTTGCGGGTAACTGATTCCACCTGGTCTCGGAGCTTCTGTAACTCTACCTGGGACCCAACTATTCTCCCAGTGGCATAATCAGCCATATCATCATCATAAACGGGGATGTCATCCTTCAACCCAATCGGAGGCTCCTCACGCCTCACATTTTCAGAATTTCCCCCAGCACGGGGCACATCCATATTTTCCATGGCAGCAGTCAAAGCTTGCAACTGTTCGGTGATCTTGGCAAAACTATTCTCCAACTGATCCATACGAGACACCTCGTTATCGGATTCACTCATGCTTGCTACTGTTCTCTTAGTGAGTCTGCCCTCTTTCCTAACCCCAACGGGAATCTATGATGTCTTTTAGAGACACAGATGGTGTTAACATGATATATGTATGTATGAAATACACTAGATGCATGGGACAATATGGAATATATTAACTCAATAAAATTTCACACAAATAGGCCCATTATCATTTCGGAAGCTTTTGGGCTAACTGACATAGGAGTGAACTGGCCCCAGTTTAAATGGCCCAATGAGTTTATCTCTCATGGTAAGGAGCCCAACTAAATCCAAATGATAATGTTCCCAAACACAAACATACAATGGCACATCGGCATTTTGGAAGCTTCTGGCCCAATCGCCATGAGATACGTTCTTGTCCTAGTTTAAATGGCCCAACAAGCCCATACCTCATGACAGATGGTCCAAATGGATCCAAACGACGACGTTCCCAAACACAAACACAAAAGAAAGATAATTCAAACATAAAATAAATAATTTCTACCGTGTGGCCCACCAATATTTCAGAAGCCTTGGGCCCAATTGTCATAAGATACGAACTCGCCCTAGTCTAAATGGCCCAGCAAGTTCACATTTCTGACAAGAAGTCCAATCGCATCCAAATGAGAATGGTCCATAAGCACAAGGAAATAGTTGTTATAGGCTATAAAACCCCGGTCTACATGTGGGTTTGTGGGAGTATGGTCAAATACTCTTGCCGGCGAAGGATTGCCTACAACTAGGTATCCCCACTCAAGGGTTCGAGCGACCAAGCAAGCACACCTTTTTTATACCCTAAAGTACGTGCCAACAAGTCATGGTTTGTGACTAACTGTCAAATGGATTTCTTGTTGCAGATTCCCCAGAGGGAGGGCGGAGCGAACTCTCTTAAATACCCAAGCCTCTTAGGCTCTTATCGCTTGGTGACAGGAATAAGCAACAAGTCCTCCAAATTAGTCTGTCACAACAGGCCAAGGGTAATGATTATCTAGGTGCCTTCACAGCTTTTCCTCGAAAGGTAGTGAATGAAGGAAGACACCAAACCATTACCTAGCCTTAAAATGTCTTTGATCAAACCTCCATTTTACCCACTATAGACACGGTTAATTAAAGTATAAATCTAATCATTACAAGGCATTATTTCGGGGCCGATTCTCTATCCTCAGTGGAGTCACCAGACTGTGGTGATGGGACACAGAGAGCTAGGCATCACATGCTGTTCTAGGCTCACGGCCTAGTGGGAGTACGGAGTAGCCCGCGGGGGACTAAACCGGAGAATAATGGAGTCGCCACCCCGTGTGAACCGGGAAAATGAGATTTAAGGCCGCACTCACCCCTCGCAAGGGAAGACCTCAAACCGTTGGGAACGAAATGGTCCCTTACTTAAGCCACTTGTAATAAAATGATTTATGCAATAGTTTAATCGAATCTAGCAATATGTATTCCTAAAGGCATTTTATTTATACGTTCGCATGTTTCGAAAGTAAGTTAAAATAGCGAAAAACATACAACTTCGTAGGCATATTGTATTCATGAAAACACAAGCACACCATAATCACAAAAACACACATAAGAGCGAATCACAAATAATACAACTTCATAGGCATATTGTATTCATGAGAATGCAAGCACACCATGATCACACAAACACACATAAGAGCGAATCAAATAATGGCGAACATGTAATTTCATAAAAATATCATACTTATTCATGCGGAAATATTAACAAATAGCCATTACATATTCATGTGTGAATAAAAGAGTCAACTAAGTACATAATGCAAAAAGATAATTAAGGAGGCAATTAGGCATTAAAGTAAGCATGATATGGTGTGATGCAAAAGAAGATGACTAATATTGACACAAACACACACGTGGGCACTTTTCTCAAGTGGTACGTGGAATTGTATCCCAATTACAGGCCGCACTACCGTCCATTCAGAATCGGCAACGGAATTTACATCTGGGTTTCCATCCGATATACCACGAGAGATAATACCCGAATGCTATCATAACATGGATACATAAATGATAATATATCAAGCCAAGACAGAAGTAAATGATGCAATCAATGGAATAAAAGCGCGGCAAATACCGTGGTAAAGGTAGCCTTTTAGGCTTTTCTTCCCCCAAATGGGAAACCTTTCATCCAATACAATAAGCCCATGCACTTTTCATTACAATGCATACAAAGATAAAGATGACTATATGGAATTTCATAATGCATAAATAAAACAATGATGTGCAAAAGGATAAATGACATGGCAAGAAGCGTGGCAAAATATCGTGGTAAAGGCTTTTAAACCCTTGACATAGAGGACCTTTAATCCCACTAATTAAGCCCATACGCACATAATACAATGCATATATAAAGTAAAGAAAATGATATCGGACTTCGTGTATCCGATTGAACACATCTCACACTCAATCGAATACACCTTATTCGGCGTAGCAAAGCATCGTGGCAAAGGATTTTAACCTCTTTAATTAGAGGACCTTTCATCGCACTTACTAAGCCCATGCGTAATTAACACAATGCATATATATGAAACAAAAGTAAATACAAAGATATCGGATTTCGTATACCCGATTGAACATATCTCACATCCAATCGAATATACATCGTCCGGCGAGGTGAAGCATCATGGTAAAGGATTTTAACCTCTTCAATTAGAGGGTCTTTCATCGCACTTACTAAGCCCATGCGCAATTAACACAATGCATACATATGAAACAAAAGTAAATACAAAGATATCGGATTTCATATACCCGATTGAACATATCTCACATCCAATTGAATATGCATCGTCCGGAGCGGCGAAACATCGTGTGAAGGATTTTAACCTCTTCAATTAGAGGACCTTTCATCGCACTTACTAAGCCCATGAGCTTTTCTCATCATTACATAAATAAATAACATGCAGAAATTTAAATGACCGAATAATTAAACAACTCAAAATAACAAAATATGTGTCGTTTACTCGAGTGGTAAATAGAGTTGTATCCCGAGTGCAGATCATACTACCATCCATTCGGAATCGGCTATGAAATTTACGTCTGGGTTTCCATCCTATATACCACAAGAGGCGACACATTTTCCGTTTTATTCAAGGGCCACAATCATGCATTATTCCACAATAGATACATTTCCATTTATTCAAGAGCCACAACCAAGCATCAATCCATAATAATCATGGAAACGAAACTCAATAAATAATAAAAATAAAGGTAGGTGCCTTCACAGCTTTTCCTCGAAAGGTAGTGAATGAAGGAAGACACCAAACCATTACCTAGCCTTAAAATATCTTTGATCAAACCTCCATTTTACCCACTATAGACACGGTTAATTAAAGTATAAATCTAATCATTACAAGGCATTATTTCGGGGCCGATTCTCTATCCTCAGTGGAGTCGACAGACTGTGGTGATGGGACACAGGGAGCTAGGCGTCACATGCTGTTCTAGGCCCGCGGCCTAGTGGGAGTACGGAGTAGCCCGCGGGGGACTAAACCGGAGAATAATGGAGTCGCCACCCGGTGTGAACCGGGAAAATGAGATTTAAGGCCGCACTCACCCCTCGCAAGGGAAGACCTCAATCCGTTGGGAACGGAATGGTCCCTTACTTAAGCCACTTGTAATAAAATGATTTATGCAATAGTTTAATCGAATCTAGCAATATGTATTCCTAAAGGCATTTTATTTATACGTTCGCATGTTTCGAAAGTAAGTTAAAATAGCGAAAAACATACAACTTCGTAGGCATATTGTATTCATGAAAACACAAGCACACCATAATCACAAAAACACACATAAGAGCGAATCACAAATAATACAACTTCATAGGCATATTGTATTCATGAGAATGCAAGCACACCATGATCACACAAACACACATAAGAGCGAATCAAATAATGGCGAACATGTAATTTCATAAAAATATCATACTTATTCATGCGGAAATATTAACAAATAGCCATTACATATTCATGTGTGAATAAAAGAGTCAACTAAGTACATAATGCAAAAAGATAATTAAGGAGGCAATTAGGCATTAAAGTAAGCATGATATGGTGTGATGCGAAAGAAGATGACTAATATTGACACAAACACACACGTGGGCACTTTTCTCAAGTGGTACGTGGAATTGTATCCCAATTACAGGCCGCACTACCGTCTATTCAGAATCGGCAACGGAATTTACATCTGGGTTTCCATCCGATATACCACGAGAGATAATACCCGAATGCTATCATAACATGGATCCATAAATGATAATATATCAAGCCAAGACAGAAGTAAATGATGCAATCAATGGAATAAAAGCTCGGTAAATACCGTGGTAAAGGTAGCCTTTTAGGCTTTTCTTCCCCCAAATGGGAAACCTTTCATCCAATACAATAAGCCCATGCACTTTTCATTACAATGCATACAAAGATAAAGATGACTATATGGAATTTCATAATGCATAAATAAAACAATGATGTGCAAAAGGATAAATGACATGGCAAGAAGCGCGGTAAAATATCGTGGTAAAGGCTTTTAAACCCTTGACATAGAGGACCTTTAATCCCACTTATTAAGCCCATACGCACATAATACAATGCATATATAAAGTAAAGAAAATGATATCAGACTTCGTGTATCCGATTGAACACATCTCACACTCAATCGAATACACCTTATTCGGCGTAGCAAAGCATCGTGGCAAAGGATTTTAACCTCTTCAATTCGAGGACCTTTCATCGCACTTACTAAGCCCATGCGTAATTAACACAATGCATATATATGAAACAAAAGTAAATACAAAGATATCGGATTTCGTATACCCGATTGAACATATCTCACATCCAATCGAATATACATCGTCCGGCGTGGTGAAGCATCGTGGTAAAGGATTTTAACCTCTTCAATTAGAGGGTCTTTCATCGCACTAACTAAGCCCATGCGCAATTAACACAATGCATACATATGAAACAAAAGTAAATACAAAGATATCGGATTTCATATACCCGATTGAACATATCTCACATCCAATCGAATATGCATCGTCCGGAGCGGCGAAGCATCGTGTGAAGGATTTTAACCTCTTCAATTAGAGGACCTTTCATCGCACTTACTAAGCCCATGAGCTTTTCTCATCATTACATAAATAAATAACATGCAGAAATTTAAATGACCGAATAATTAAACAACTCAAAATAACAAAATATGTGTCGTTTACTCGAGTGGTACATAGAGTTGTATCCCGAGTGCAGATCATACTACCATCCATTCGGAATCGGCTATGAAATTTACGTCTGGGTTTCCATCCTATATACCACAAGAGGCGACACATTTTCCGTTTTAGTCAAGGGCCACAATCATGCATTATTCCACAATAGATACATTTCCATTTATTCAAGAGCCACAACCAAGCATCAATCCATAATAATCATGCAAACGAAACTCAATAAATAATAAAAATAAAACTTAAAACGAGTGTGAAAAATACCCTCAGGTCTAACCTTTTTCGTCGACTTTCGGACTTGCGTTTCACGGGGATCGGAAAAGGGTAAAGCTCATCAACTTCTCCGGTTCACTGGTTTAGCGTCTTAGCTCACTGTTTCACTGTTTTGCTTGCAGTTTAACCTATATTTTGCTGCTGTTTTGCTGCTGTATTTGGGTGGTTAAGGGTCGGTTTATAGGGCTGTTTTGGTGGCAGTTTCGAGGTGCAATACTGGACAGTTCGGATTAATTCGTGCGGCAGTTTTTTTTGGCCAGATTTGGTGCTTATAGGATAATTTTTTTGCGGTTATTTGGTCAGTTCTAGGGGTGTATTTTTGGCTTAATTTCCAGGTTTTTGGTTCACTGGAAGGGGTTATTAATGTTGCTGGTTTGGATCGGTCAATGAGGGCTGCATAGGTGCCTTATTTAGTGTGAATCAAGTGGGGCAGTGGGCTACGTGTGCTTATGTTGAAGATTAATAGACAAGGTGGCGTTGAAGGGGCTTTGAAGGTCAGTGTTGTTCACGTGATCAAAGGCTGAGCATGCTACGTCAAAGGCAGTAGTGTGGCTTATAGTTAGAGCTGATGAGGGTTCTTGATGCGCAGGTGTCGTGTGTGAGAGGGCTAGCTGCGCTGGTTTGTGTGAGGCCGAGGGGTTCATGAGCAGGCAGGGGGAGTGTTTATGTGTTTTAACGTGGCTGCATGGTGAGGGGCTGATCAACGTGATCTGTTTGTGGGTGAGGGATTGAGATATTGATACGGTGTGGTTCTGGATTTAGGGTTTCCTTGTTATTTTTGTTGCTTTTGGCCGTGAGTGTTTTGATGGTGAGGAGAGATGAATCAGAGAGAGCGAGTGTTGATGAGAGAAGTCCGAGAGGTGAGGCCGTGAGTGTCTTTTAGGGTTGTGTTTAAGGTTTTGTTTTTTGGGTTGTTGCCGTGTAGTAGAGTTGGGAGAGAGGGGTCTAGGGTTTAGTTCGTGTTATGTTTTGGCCGTGTGAGAGGAGAGGGCTTTAGAGTTTAGTTTTATGTTGTTTATATAGTAGTGCATGACTAGGGTTTGCATGGCTTTGAAAGGAAAGAAAATCAATTAATATTAGGTGTATTTAATTTGATTATTTAAGGCAAGAAATATGTAATTTTGGTGGTGATTTATTTAAATTAGGTGATTGATTTAATTTAATTTGGTAGGTGATTTTTAAATTTTGGAAATGATTAATTTAATTTTGGAATTAGATTTTAATTTAATTTGATTTAATTTAATTAGTTTTAATTTATTTTAGTTTAATTTGTGACATATATTTAAAATTTTTAATTATTATTGGATGTGATTTAATGGGCATGGGCTAAGGTTAAGTTTTAAAACGGAGGTCCAACAAGCGAACCCGAAGCTAATCCAGCGAATTTAATCCGATCATGAGTCAATTCTTGACTCTTCCCTTCCGAAGTCCGTTTCCCGCGGCTTCCGCAACTTAAAAGGTAGTTGTCTCCAAATGAGACTCCTCATAGGGTTTTACATGCAAAAATACAATGCCTACAACAGGGCATAGGTATCATGTAAGTATTTACGATCTAGTAAAACCATGATCGTGGTATGCTTCGTAAGCGAGTTCCGAGTAGAGATCGTAAATGTGAAAGTCGACTATATTATACCTTAAGGATTCGGCGTTCCTATCTATATCTCCGATATAATATTGATAGCCTGTGACGGAAGGATTATATGTATGCAATGACCTCAACTTGTATGGATTAGCGAGATTATCTGTGGTCGTAAAAATTTACGAATGGGTAAATTATGGACACGAAATTTGATTCTGTGACGGATAAATCTAAACTTAGAAAGTCTCACAATATGAAGTGTACTCGTTTGGGCAACGCATTATGAATAATATAGATTATTCTTAATAATTTATCGAATTAAATAAGTTAATTCGAATCGTTTAATGATTAAACAAAAAATACATGCATATGAGGCATTTCAGTCATTTCCTAATTAATGTGTATTTATATTTAATATATAATTTTATTAAATACACATTAATTAATTGTCAAATGAGATATTTGACATATATCATCATACACATCAATTAATTATCAAATAAGATATTTGACATATATCATTAATATATGTATTTGGATTATTTAAAGTAAATATAATATATGTATTTAGATATTTATATTTAAGTAATTATTTAATTGTTAAATAATTAAAGTAATTGAAATATAAAATATCTAAGTTGATATTTAATTTTGGAAATGATTAAAGTGTAAATGTTTGACTTTTACATTTAAGATAAAGGTTATCAAATTGAATTTGAACTCTTTAAATAGATAAAATGAACTACAAAATGATTAAATTGTCACCAACTTAGGTTACCCATAGTATATAAGGTGAAAAATTAATTTTCCTCTTTCCTAACTTCTCTATGGCCAAATTCTTCTCCATAGAAAGCTCCCAAAATATTTCTTGAGAGAAACTTGAGAGAAATTGATCAAATCAAGAAGAAAGCTTAAGGAAATTAGGAGATTTTGAGGTATTCTTTAATATTCTTAAGCTTAGAAAATTTATTTTTTGTTCTTGAGTATCTAAAATTATTCCAGGGTTTCTTTCTTTTTAGATTTTGGGGTATTTTGATTTGGAGGATGGATTTAGAGGCTAGATGCATGTGTGAAGTTAGATTGAGTATTATTAATGTAATATTAGTTCAATTTTATCATTTGATAACTTGTTGCCATTCTATAGTGTTATGACCACTCTTGTAGCTCATAGAATTATTCTTGAGTTCTTCATTGGTGGTGGCTTTGCTTGGTGTAAATATTAATATGATTAATGTTGAGAAAATTGGATTTAAAGCATGAAAAATGATAAATTTTTCTCTGTGGTCAGACCTTGAAATTATGAAAATTTGGTGATGAAAAATATATTATTTAAATATATTGGATGAGTATTGGGTATTAGAATAACTGCAGAAAATTATTTCAGATTCAAAAATATATGAAAACGGTGAAAAATCACGTTAGCGGGTGAGTTTCAGGCTTACTAGCGACCTAGTCAGTGTTTGGGTAGCCCATGAACTGCCCAAGTACTATTGGAGCTGACCTGGGCAGCCCTCATGTGTATTGCTTGGTCGGTTCGAGAAAAATGCATTTTATGCCATTTTACGGAAAAAAATATTTTCGTAAAAATTTTGTGTTGTTTTCTAAATTATTTATATTGTTATTTGATAACAAATATAGTATTTTTAAATGAAATATGAATGAATTATTCAAAACTACTTTTCCCACATACATCCCATTTTTAGTCAAAACTACTTTATCAGACTCGAACACCATCCGGAATCCATGCTTGTTCAGAAGCGATCCAGACACTAGATTCTTCCGTATTTCGGGTACATACAGAACATTATTCGGAGTCAGCTCTTTCCCAGAGGTCATCTTCAGAATCACCTTTCCTTGATCTTCAATCTCAGATGTTGCTGAATTTCCCATGTATATTTTTTCCCCATTTCCAGCAGGCTCAAATGAAGAAAACATGCTCTTGTCTGAGCACACGTGTCGAGTGGCACCAGTGTCAATCCACCACTCTCTTGGGTTAGAACCCACCAGATTCACCTCAGAAACCACAGCATAAAGGTTAATGTCTGAAACATCTTGAGTCATGTTTTCTAGCACATTAGCCTATTGTTCATTCTTCTTCTTTGGCAGTCTGCACTCAGAAGACTTGTAACCCATTTTGTCACAGTTGAAGCATTTTCCTTGAAATTTTGATTTCTTGGAAACTCCTCCTTTAGGGATCATTTTTTACCCTTTTTTCTTGAGGTTCTTGTTTTTAGGGTCATTGTCAACAACATTTTCCTTGGCCTCATGAGATATTCCTCTCTTGTCAGATACTCGGTTATCTTCCTCAATTCTGAGCCTAAGAACCAAGTCTTCAATGTTCATTTTTTTTCGCTTGTGCTTTAGATAATTCTTGAACTCTTTCCAACCAGGTGGTAGTTTCTCATTATCGAGGCTACTTGAAAGGTTTCACTTAAACTCATTCCCTCGGCATGAATTTCTGCTAGAATAATCTGCAAATCTTGTACTTGGCTTATCAAAGTTTTGGAATGAACTATCTTAAAATCTAGGAAACGGCCTACGATAAATTTCTTAGTGCCGGCATCCTCAGTTTTATATTTCTGATCTAAAGATTCCCAAAGCCCTTTTGTTGTTTTCATTCCGGCGTACACACTATACAAGGAATCCCTTAGCCCATTCAGCACATAATTCCTACATAGGAATTCAGAATGTTTCCAAGCATCAATGGCACTGATGACTTGAATATCAATCTCACCCTCTTTGGGTGCAGGAACATCTTCCTTTAGGAACTTCGCAAGGTTCAACGTGGTCAAGTAAAAGAACATTTTCTGTTGCCACCTTTTGAAATTCTGACCAGTGAATTTTTCAGGTTTATCAGCAGCAGGATTGACATGACTCACATGTCCAACAAGTTGACTAGCCATAGAGGCAGCAACACCTTGGCCAGCCCTAGAGGCTGCCAGATTAAGCCCAGAGGCTGAAGCATGTTGGCCAACCGAAGAGGCTGCCACAGTACTTTGGTCAGCCATAGAGGCTGCCACAACATTCTGGGCAGCCGAAGAGGCTGCCACATTCGGATCAACTGTGTTTGGACTGATTTCCATATCCACAGAGTCGGAATGTGTTTTAAGACTGTAATACAAGAATTATCAAATGTTTCATGGTAGTTACAAGGAAATTCGAAGTAGGCTTAAAATTAGCCCAGCAGTCCCTATCGGCAGACCTTGGAACTGAAGAAGCTATCCCACCTTTTGAAGCCTCTGACCGAACAACTGAAATCGAACCACTGCTTTTCTTTCCCGAGGCTTGTTGATGTCAACAATATCCTTAAAACAAATTCGTCCCCTACCGTAGGTGCAGTAGAACGTGAGACGATTGTTTCCCAGGATACAACAGAAAACGAACGAGTATGGGCACCACCAAATCCGTTCCCAACGAACCACAAAGTGTTTGAACTCTTCCAAATAAAATCGAAGATGATTGTTTTGCCAAAACCGAAAGTTGTATGCTCTGTATATTGTATATCTTTTGAAAATTCAGCATGCCTTTTATAAAAAGAAAATAAGAGATAAGTATGCCATTAATCATATTAATGAGGGACCTTTAGACTGAAGTAACAAATTAATTAATGGAATTAATTTTTATGGAATACTTCAAAAGGTTTGGAAAACAAACAGACTAGCAAAAATTGGGTGGGCCGGGCCCGCACAATTTTGGTCCGGCATTCGTGTACGCAGGACACGCGGGTGCACACGAGTCAGGCTTGATCGGATTTTGATTTGCACCCCCCTGCGCGCACACATAGAGAGAGCCTCTATCCTTATAACTCTTACTCATCTACATATGAGTAATCATATATAAAGACACTTTCTCTCTTATAGTTTTCCCATGTGGGACAAGCTCCTTTCTCTTTATTTTCCAACACCAATGGGTGAACTTTGAGCAACAATTTCTCATTCACCCAAGCACCATTTTAAGCATATGAATATACCATTTCGAAGTACTCACAGAGGAGTATCCGAATCATTCAATAACAACCACTAACACGAAGTGGACCATCTTAAAATTGTGTCTCAAAATGCCTACTCATAAGTATTTTTTCCAACATACATTCTGTACACAATACCCTATATTTATCTATCCTTTAATAACATTACAATTTCACTTCAACATATCCTAAACATTTATCAAAACAAATCAAAACAGCCCCCAACTCCATATTTTTGAATTCATCACCAAGAATAAGCCACCATTTTACATATTTTAAATACACCATATCACCATCAATAACATTTTCAATAACATTCATAATCACTTCAACCAAGGTCTAGGGATTTTAGCATCATTTACAACATAATAAATTTATCATTCTAAGCTATTTACCATCTTCCAATACAAGTCACCATTTCATCATTCTAATGCACGATAACTTTTTCAACAATATCTATATTATCTCCCAACAACTTATTCACATGCCAAACATGCTCACATAACCCAACACTTCAATTACACACTCAATACAAATAAAGTCATTCCCTCATTCTTGATCTACCTAAACACTAGGACAAGCAATCAATATTGCTAACAATCTATTGCAAAATCTCATCACCCACATCATTTCTAACATCAACCATAAGTAATTACATGCCTAGCACATTAACATCATCAAACATTCTTTATTAATGTACTAATGTTACTATTTTATGCACAACACAATATAATCATCTTTCTTATCTAATGATCATTTCATAACAATTTCTTACTTACCAACAACAACATATATATCAATCATTAATCAAAACCCAAAACCACAAATTATTAAGTGAAATTTCTTACCTCAAGAGGAAGTTGATCTAGGTTTAATTCACTTTCCAAGAATAATGTCATGTTTGATTAAACTCTCCTTCAGCTTGATCATTTGTTTTATCTTGATTTTTCTTCTCCTCCTCTCACGGAAACAAATAGGATATTTGAGATTTGGTGTTTCCTTTGTTGACAAAGAAGCTCTTTGACTCTTATTTCTTATTTAATTGTTGTCTTTTATTTTAATCTATTAGAGTTGTGAAAAGCTTTGTAGAAAACTCTAGGAAATGGGATTATGGGACAACCTAGGGGAGGAAAATTAATAGGCATCATTTGTTTTATAACAAGCCCAAATCTCATGCACTAATTTCATGCATCAAGCTTATTAAATTATCTTAATTGGGTCTAATTATTCAGTCACTTTGGTGCAGTATTTATAGGTAACATCCGTTGGCCACTAAATTCAATTCTATTTTTCAATTAATTTATTTTATTAAATTGGGAAAAAATTTATTAGGCCATCAAAATTCTAATTTAGCCATTTTGTAAATTTTTGGCCATTATAGACTCTACCCGACTCAACCTAGTCTTTGAATTAGAAACTGTTTTTGATACGAATTGGGATTTATGTCATAAAGCTTCATGTATTGTAAATGGATTTGATTATTGTAATAATAATAATAAATTCATTATTCATTTTATCAAAGTTGTTTGATTTATATCACATATTGTCCAATTGTCTTGTTTACCTTGATTACTCTTATACCTTCAGACTTAGTGTATGTTTGATGCACGAGAGGATTTAAGTCTGGAGTTAGTAATCTAAATAGTCCATAGAGAGGAAACAAAGAGGGTACTTTATTTATGGTTTATCTATAGATGCGGTTCATTCTATACTTGTATGACGACCTTGATTCGGGATCATTCATGTAGTGACATGGGAATGGAGGCACCTTGTATGATGAGATCATATAGAACTGGACTCAGATAAATACGAATTTTTTTTTTAATATCTGTTAACCGAAGAAATTCATTTTATCTAATAGATTGTCATATATAGATTCGATCTTAATCCTGAGTGTACTACGAATTCTTGCATGACAGGTTATGTCCTTTGATTTACTATAGTGAGATTGGTGTTGCATACCCGGCCAATAACTATGTATTTTGGGGATATGATTTGGTGTGTATCTGAGAATGTTTTATATAGATATAGAATTTGTACCTAAGAATGTTTTATATAGATATGGAATTCACTCCTTCTTATGAGAAGTAGAAGAATATCTTTTTTAATAGTTGATTCTGGACTTGAACAATTTGAGCGCTTAACTTTTCTATTACGAATAGAAAGTTTAATATTCATAATTGTTATGAATTAATTATTCATTATAGAATCAATGGTGCTTAAGAGCAATATTTAGAGGAGTTTAACGGACTTTTGACCCGACTCTATTTATGAGATTTTCGTGAAGGGCTATATCCATATGTAATGACTATATCAATGGACACCAAAGTTGTTCGGTTTATTTTATCCACCTACGGTAACGGGAGTTCAACTTCGAGTTTTTAGTGGAATAACACGGAGTTAATAATTCATAATATTTGATTAAAGATTTTAATTAATATTTCGGAATTATTGAAGCTCGAAACCGTAGGTCCATTTGGTCCCCGTACTAGCTCGATTATGTTGGACAATTATGACCCATAGTATCACTATTTGTAAAAGACATTGTATTTTTGTACAAATTAACTATGTGACAAAGGAAATTACTATTTTATCATTTTGTAATTGGATTACTTGGATATATATAAATGATAAAAGTCCATATGGTTAAACAGAATTAATAAAATATGAAACAATATTAATCCACGAACGGTTGAATCATTAAATATCCATAGTCATAGTATTATCAAGATTGGACATCGATAATACGAAATAGACTAGTATTACACTTGTGCGCGTTATGGAAGCTTAACGGCATAGTTCTTATATATTTAAGTATTGGATACTTATGCAAGTGTGATAAGAGGTTCTGTTAGTCGTTGGACCGGGAACAGCTTCGCTCTGAATAGACCCCTCGGAGTCCCATTGGTATTATGACTATGTATCTATAGGAATCCAAATCAGGGTAGGTGTATGTGATCTTTAACCTGAGACTTACATCGCTAATACTTGCGACAATCAGTTTGCTTTGGTTTTGGTCATCCGGAGCTTTATCAGGTTTTGTGTATGCCTCTGCTGGGTTTACTGAGAATCATAGTGTATTGGGTGTGATATCAAGATGGAGGTATCACTTCAGTCATCTGTAGATGATGATCACGTAGGATATGGTACTAATACTCTTAAATGATGTAGCTATCGGGATAGTATGACTAGGTCATGATTATCCGATTACAGAGACTAGTTACGCGGGATCCGATATATGCTTCGTACGGGGCAGACACAGAGTCAGCCATAGGCCTAGCATGTGACATCCAATACTGGATCGTATTACACAATCCTTTGTATACTATGTCTGATACAGATTATATATTCTTCGTTGAATATTTCTAAAAATTGGGTAGGCACGGTGCTTTGTTAGAAGTCAACCATGTCTTGTAAATAGGTGAGAATGTGGTACGGGGTATGCATATATCGGATAGTCCGACAACCGGATTTACTGCCAACATATCCAGGAATCTTTTGGGTCGCTTCCCAAAGATTCACCAATAACAGTTGACTCGAACAGAATTAATCTGAGATTAATTATGAGAGAGAAAATTAATATGTGATTAGTTGTGGTAAGAATTTATCTGGGATTAAATTCGTCTAGAAGAGAGAACGCGATTAATTTGAAATTAATCGATTAAATAAATTTAATAGTTAAATTAGATTTTTCTATTTAATTTATTTATTTGGGCTAAAATAATATATCTGATATATTAATTGTAATTGGATTTCAATACAAATTAAAATTGGATTTTAATTCAAGCGAACAAATTAATTTGGAATTAAAAGTTGTGTAAGCCAACTTAAATTTTAAATTTAAAGTGGTGGGACCCACTTTACGTACATCACTTGTCACAAAGTTAGTGGAAGTGGTTGGGCTTATAAATGTGGCATTTATCTCACACAACTAAAAACTTGGGAAGTCAACACAACTCTCTCCCTCTCTTTCCTCAATTGTCGATTGCTTCATCTCTCCATAGGAAAATTTTTTCTTCAATTTCCTTCAAGCTAGCACTTTCAAGAGTTGATTTAAGGTGATAGGGAAACTCACCCAAGGGTTTGGAACTCATTTCAAAGCTTGGAGCTTCTACATCCATTGGAAATTTTTGAAACTTCTCTACCGATCAATGTAAGTCTTTTCCGTAACTTATCTTGATTATTCACACTTTAATCATGTTTAGAGATCCTTGGCATGTCTTAGAGACACTAACAAATTAAATGTAGTAAACCTAATATAATTAGATTGTCTAATTGTATGCTCACTTTATATTTATATATTATTAATGAGATTAATAATATTTATTGTCATAAATGAAAACTATATTAAATTAGTTTAACTTAATATTTTCTAGAATTCTTTGATTATGAGATAATCAAGTCTTGATTATGAGATAATCAAGTCTTGATTATGAGATAATCAAGTTAGTAATAATTATGAGATAATTACTACAACATAATTGAATGTAACTTAATCATTATTGAGATGATGAGTTTTATTTACCTTAGGAGGCAAAGCCATATGGCTTACCATGTCATCCAAGTAATTATGTCTATTCGGTGGCTTGTATAGACCTAATAGTTTTCTCATTAGCTAATGCATTTTATGTTTTGGTATGGATTTCATATTTATGTGTGTTGACGGCGGATTTTGGTCTCAGGGTAATATGGGAATATTACCTCCGAGGTAACCCTCCTTCAACGGTAAATTTGTTTGGTTATGGGGGAAACCAAAAGCAAACTTAGCAGAAGACAGATAATGCGCCAATCGACAAGGAGATTTAACGTGGTTCGGCGGATTTGGATCCGACCACGGGCACAAACTGAACTACTTCTTTTATTACTGAAACTTACGTTTCTTGTGTTTACAAGTCTCTCCACTATGATCTTTTGATGATCTTGATTCTGATGATCCTGAGATTGACTTTTGATCTTGATTCTGATATTCCTCTTGATCTTCCTGCTGATCTTGATGCTCCTCCCCTTGATGCATACTCTACCCTTCTATTTATAATGGTGAAGAAATCAGATTCCTATTTGTACAAGAATTCCCAGTCTAAGATGATTTTCTTTTCCTGCAAGGTTTCCTAGTTGAAACAATTCCATTCTCCCATAAGGATTCCTAATCAAAACTATCTTTACTCTCTTTATCCTATTAGGATGTTGACTTATCAATTTTACCCCCATGGAAGTAGGATAATTAAATATCTTATCCTGTAGGAATAAGATTTCTTATCTTCTGGAGCACGTCTCGCCGGATGGCCGGTCTTCATGAGGTCGGTCATGATGGTTCTTTGGATCGGGAATGCTTCTGCCGATCTGATTAATGCCCGGTCGCTGATCCAAAGTGGTCAGTTACTGATGAAAGTGTTCGGTCTCTTACTGTTTATAATACTCATGTGACCGGGTCGGCATTTAATGACTTTGATCAAGAAGGGAATTACCCTTTTGTCCCTACCGTGCTGCTATAAATTATATAGTGCCTAAAAATACCATCAACAATGTGTTTGCCATTGAAAGAAAGCATTAGATGCTTAATGACAAATTCCTTGTCTTTAACTTATCATTTCTTATGCTTTGGTATGACATTCACATTTTTGTGTTGCCCATTGCAAGAAAGTATTAGATGTTTAATGACAAGGTTAGTTGGCTTGTGTAAGAGAATATAATCTCTACCATTTCTCTCACTTTCTAAGGTTAACACTTTGCATTCATTCACACAAGTGTTGTGAGAAAGAAAAATGAGAAGAACTTCAAATATTCACAAGTGTTGTGAGAGTATTTGAAATTATAAAAGCCAAACACCATTGTGATATTTTGATTCTCTAAAATTGTTTAGAGTTCAATCTTTGTGAGTGAAGCCCACACTTCGGTTTTTTGGTTTTGAGTCATAGTTCGGAAGATCGAGTGGTTGATCCAAGTGTTGGACAACGAAGGATTGATCTTGGCTACTACAACAAATGGAGAAGACAAAGAAAATTTTAAAGATCCATACCGGACCCGGTGCCACCACAAGCAACTTCCGTTGCGCTAAGGAATGTCGTTTCCTACAATACGTTCATAAACGACCTAGAATTACAAACACAGAGATAAGCCAATCAGAGATACAAAAATATAGGATAACACATTTGGAGAGTGTATTCAATTGGGATTTTAAAAGACTATTTTGGGTTAAATAAGTCTTGTGGTATTCAATTAAGATTTTTAAATAATCTAAAAAGTCTTGTGGTATTCCATTAAGACTATTATGATTTTTTTTAAAGAGGGTGTCCAAATCTAGTGGTATTTAATCAAGACTTTAAACATGTAATAAAAAGTCTTATGGTATTGAACAACTTACTTATTTTGAAGGATTTGTTTATATGAGTAATTGTGAGATTTTTTAGTGGAAAATATAAATATCAAACCCTATAAAAAAAATCTTACCATAACCCATCAGACTTTTGATGTGAGATTTTTTTGGCTGTTAGAGAAGAGAAGATTAACATACATGTTATTTCTTCGTGAACAAGGTGCTTGCTTATTAGTAATTTCTTCTTTTTTCAGCATGCGTAGTTCAATTTCTCTTTTCTTTTATACAGAAAAAGCCAAAGCTTTTACTTCAAATTTCTCGTGAAAACATATCCAAACGTATTACACTGAAACCTAAGTTAAGTAAACAATGGGCATGAACGCTCACACTGTTAAAAATATTGAAAAAATAGTTGTTTCAGTATTTTATTTTTGATATTTTTAAAAGAATTATTTGTTGATTAAAAAAATAAAAATTAAATAATGTGAATTTGAATTCTAGCTTGGATATGTGTGTTTTCTGTAAATTTAATTAAGGTTAATTTTGGCTGAAATGGGTTTAGGATTTTCCTTTAAAATGTATATATTAATTAGCTTGTGTTTATAATAGAAGATGATTTTTTGAAGCACGATGGTGTATTTTGTAATGCTTTGGTCGAACTATTTTGGTACTTTGGTCGAACTATTTGGGTTATAATTTGCTTGTAATTTTTTTTTAAAAAAAAACAAAACAAAACAAAAGAGAAAGAGAGAGAGAGAGAGAGAGAGAGAGAGAGAGAGACCACAACTTGTGTTAAATAGATGAATAACTATAGGTTTCATTCCATTTAATTCCGATTCTAAAAAAATTACACTTTGATTCATGCTCATTCAAAAAGAAAATATAGTTGTAAAGGTTGAGACATACACACCTAACCATGATGGAAAATTTATCATTGACAATTTAGTTGAGTGTGACTTGGACAGGAATAACTCAGGAAAGAAATGTGTCATCGAACTATATAGATATTGGTCATAATTCGATTAAACATTGGTTGGTTAGCATCATAAAAAAATAATATATATATATATATATATATATATATATATATATATATATATATATATATATAGTCCTTTCAAATCTTATAAATTCTTATGATATAAATCTTTTAAAATCCAATAAATAAAAAATCATGATTAAAAAAACTGTAATAAAATCTTATAAGATATTACATAAATAATAACTATATTTTGAGTTCCTGATCCCAACTCACACAAGAATTAAGAGATAGATGCTAGCGATAGATTTTTTGATTAAGACCTTAGGTTCAAGCCCAAACCTTTAGTCTCTAAAAACCTCATTTAGGCCTGGTCCAATAAACCTAAACGATCATCAAGAATCCTTAGATCAGATAGGAATTTTCTCTCAAAACCTGACCCAAGGTACCTTACTCGATGCATCATCTAAAAACATCCGATCCTAAGAGTGAATGACATCCAAATCCCACAAAGAGAAGATACCGATTTCTAAGACAGTAATGAATCCTAGTACAGCCTAATCTAAGGAGGATTCAGACCTCATGGATAGTTATAAAAAGAACGTTCATGAGCACATTATAAATATCTTGAAATAAAGACAAAAATACTTTGGTTTTCGAAAATATTTTTAGATTTTATAAGAGTTGTGAGAACTTGTAAGTGTCCCCGTCTTTTTGAAAAATAAAGATCCCCTTGTTCTCCCCGTGGACGTAGGCATCCCTTACCGAACCACATAAAATCATCTTGTGTATATATTTATCTTGCGTATTAATTTCCTTACCACTAAAAAAATTTATGTGTTAGATAATTGGTTGTTTATATGGAATTTAACACATGTCCTTGAATGAAAATCAACCATCAAACACATAATATCATTGTTTTTTTGTTTTACACATGATTTTTTTTTCTTTTTTCTTAAAAAAAAAATATAAATATATATGAGTTGCTCATTCATAGGACATATAATTACCCTTTGATCAGAAAGGCAAACACAAAGCTAAGCAGGAGTTGGATCATTTAGGGTTTCTTGAGAAACAGAGAATCTTGAAGAAAAGCTCAAGAAAACAATATTGGGAACATGGTATTAAACTGGGACGATAAAAAGCTGAAGCACTGATGGATCTGAGTAGTTCCTTGGATTCCAAGTTAGAGATTTTGAGTGAGAAGGAACGGACAAGGAGAAAGAAATGGCAGGACCTGATGGGTATATTGGTCCCCATTACAAACCTATTAATGGGTATCATGAATATGATCACACAATGGCAAACCGATCCCCAAATAATTGGGTTAACCGAATATATAAATTTTTTAGGTTGAAGAAAAATACACCGATAAAAGAGGAAGTTTCTCTGATTCTCTTATATTTCTATAACGTAGATACACAAATCTTTTTCCATCCTCAACGCAACTAGCAGAGCTTCACATGGCCATTTGATGCCGCAAAGCAAGCGTACATCTGTATATAACAGCACTTAATTTTTCCATCCTAAATGCTTTAAATCTACCAAGAGGCCAAGCTACATCTCAGCCAAGAAGCTGACGAGCTTCGACAAAATGCTTTTTAACTAGCTGATCATATATATACACACATTGAGTGACGATGCCATTTATATCATTACATCAACGCACCGTGGTTATCGAGCCACTGCTGGCCCTCCTGTCACCTCTTCGCTGGCTTTCATTTGTCCCAGAGATTGAACCCAACACGCTGGCACTCGCCACGGAGATTGAACCCAGAACTGTGTCACCAACCTCACACTTGCATAGGGGACATGAGGCATTAATCTTCAGCCATTTATCCACACATTCCTTGTGAAAAAAATGAGAACACGGCAACTCTTTAAGCTCATCATTGTTGGCGTATTTTGCCAAACAAATGCAACAACCTGGACAAGGGAAAAACAAACACCATCATATCAAAACCTACAACAGTGACAAGATTGACAACATAACACCAAGAAAAATCAGCAAATGGGGTCACAATAAACAATACTCTGAAGCAGAAACCTATGATTTATTGTCAATTCTCGCAGAAGCTTAGCATTACAAGCTAATATCACAGAGTTCTCAATATTTAAAACAATCATGAGTTCAAATGGTAATCATAGTCAATGATCATGATATGAGTTCACAAGGTTGGTCACTAATAATTTTATATATATTTTGACAAAAATGTCATTTGGAGTTATCGGATGCTTGTGCCCAACATGCATGATACGAATGACAGTGGTTTTACTTCATTACCATTCAATGCAACCAACATCATCCTCATTATAAACAGGATGTAATGTAATTCTTCATGTTGGCGAAGGAAAATGTAGAACCAGAAGTCAGAAACTATCCTGATGGTTATGTTTAATATCTATGATTAACAAACCAATGAACAAAATCTCAACCAAATTTCTGAACCCATGAGTAGAACCAGCAATTACGTACCGCGTCTTCTCCAGCTATCACACGCTCCTTATCTGTTCCTGCATCCACAAACCCACCTTCGTCAACACTTGAGCTGTTATCTCTGTCACTACTTCTAGATTTCTTTGAATTAAACTTGTATGTCGGTAAAGCATCTATTGATTCTGCTGTGGCTCCTCTGGTCTGTGCAAGATCTTCTCTTAACCCAGGATGGAAACGATACAAGGTAGGCAACAGCAGATTGTTGCACAGAGAATGAAGGGCATAGCATATCCAATACAGCTAATTGCAAGAAACACTATACATAACCTACAAATCAAGAAAGATGAAAAACAGCATGAGCTTTAAGAAAGGGCAGAATTCGGAAGGGTAAATGAGATAAATGCCATAGGGAAGTACCTGTACAAATTAGGAGCACTGGAGACAGATGAATGCCCCCCAAAAATCCATACGTTGCCAACCACAAACCAAACAGCAAAGAAGCAATCCAATGCCATTTTGAAGTATTCCACCAGTACTTTGAATCTGTCGAACAGAAATTTACTAATTTATCAAATAATGAGTAATTAAAGCTCTTCATTGGCACAAATTCCAATACCAAGCAGAACACAAAAGGTGGGCATAAAAAGCAAATAGCAATATAACACAAATCATTGAAAGTAGAATCCATGAAGATAAACAAATCCATTCGCTTTGTTAGGTGACAGTTATTAAAAATAGATCACTAACGGTACCATGGAGACATTCTCTTTGTTACAGGTGACAAGGAGTGAGTTCATAACACACTTAAAATTCTTATGGAATAAACTCAACGTTATAACATGAGATGGGCAACAAATGCAACCAGTTGACCAATTTAGTTTGATCCAGCCAACACCACTAGAGATGTGGGTGAAAAAGAATGAAAAATCAAACAAATAAGATACTGGGAAATAAACGAATCCAAAATCTGAAATAGACAAGATATGCTAGGATTGTTCTACTTCAGATAGCCAAACCCACTACAACATAATTCATGTTTGTCCATAAGCTAGTTGACTAGTTCTGCATTCCAACGGATAATCCTCCAAAGAAACTAGCATCTACTGGTCTCAACCACAAAAAGCTTCAAATTTTTAGTAGGGGATGCAACTCTATAAACAGTGCAAACTGTTTAAATATAAAAAAGGTCATCAATACAACTGGACAGATGCAAAGATTCAGCAGATACCCTTATCTCAACATGAACTATAAGTACCCCAAGATTCATACCTTGGACTCAGTACTCCTGTATTTTGTCCACCTCTATGGGATGGAATAGGAGCGCGGTGATCTTCCACTTCTGAAGTAATAGGTACAGCAATGGAAAAGGGTGCAGCAGGAGCATTTACGCGAGCTGAACTATTACGAGATTGCACTGAGTCTGGCTCTGACACATGGTTACTTTGACGATAACGCCAATATAGAAGAGGAAGGGCTGCAACACATCCAGCTGCATAACCCACAATCCATTCAAACAAAGGCGTGCGTGGATGCTCATGTCTTGACAAGGACAAAACAACAACAGCTGCAACAACCTGGCTCAATGTGAGAACTAGTTCAATAGAGATCCATAAACCAGAATTCAATGGACTCCTACGACGACGGGAATCCCCTCTCCTTGTGGATGCTACATTTCTGGTATTTGATCCATTGGCAGAAGTTGATGGTTGAGAATTTTGAGTTCTTGCACTACCTGAAGATCTGTCTTCACGCTGCATAGAATCTAAGCCATTGGAAGTTCTATCATGAGTTGAATTAGATGACGAAACATCAGTTGTCGGTACGTTGATAAAGTGCTCGCTAACGTTCTCTGGACGCTCCATTAACAATGGGAAAGTGTCGGTTTCTGTTTCAGTATAGTTCCGCAGAGGGAACATCCATGTAAGTTCACCAACGCAATTGGAATAGTGAAAGCATAGAATCACCTCACAGTATACCAACTTTTACCCAACTTCTCAGCTGTTTTGAGGCAAACACCACTCTCTCCCAAAGATAGCTCAAGCTGTATTTACAAGCTTAAATTACTGGGCACCACAAGTCGTGGATGATCAACAACCCAATACTGTTAAACAAGAAAATGCATCAAGAATTGAATCAGAATTAAATTCATTTTCCCTTTCAAAATATGAGCACACATTTATTGCTCAGAAACGCAACAGAATCTAAAAAGCAAACTCAATTTTAATCCAAGGTTGCTTTCTTTATCTTAATTGGTTCTCCAGCAACCAAAAAGGAAAAAACACATAAGGCAGATGTAATTAAAACAAAATCCATAGCAGACCACAGCCTCCTATACCACTATATAAGAATAAGACAATAGATGACAGCGGTATCACTACTTGAAATGAACCACTCAACTTACTGATCAGTTCACCTTTGATGAAATCAAATAAATATAGATTTGAATTACAAAACCCTATGAACCAAATTCTACTCCCTAACCGGAAAGGAAAACTCAACATTAACTTGCATAGAATCCCAAAGAATTGCTTCAGCTAAGCTAAAATTTTGGAGGCTTTAGTTTCTAAAATAATAAAAACATTTCACAATTCAAAGTTCTTTTTTCTTTTCTCAATTACATTTAAAATCTTGACGAGAAGAGACACTAACACAAGATGATAAGAAAAAAATTAAAGTTACAACACAAATTCAGTCTTGCATTACAGTGTAATCTTGAACAACAAATATTTGTTCAATTTCCAACGGAAAATTAGAAACAAACAAACAAATTGAAGCCTCCAAACTTATTAAGAACTAAAATATCAATTATAGTAGTAAATAAAATTTAAAATAAATGACTAGCAATTTTCAATATCAATAACACAAAAAAATAAAAAAAACTAACGTTGACTTACCCAAAATTGACGATCGGGCAATCAAAGAAAACACAATAACAAATTAAATTGAAATTCGAAGACAAATTCATAAACATAGACAAAGAGAGAGAAAGAGAATCGTTTACCGTAATGCTAGCGGGGCGGTAAAGAGTGGCGATTGCACTGGATAGTTGAGGAGAACGAAACGGCGTCGTTTCAGAACTTCTTTTTGAGAGCTTTGGATCTCCGTTTTCTTCGCCTCTGTATCTCTTTTTAAAATTAAAAGGAAAAAGTTGAAAGTGTATTATGATTTTTTTTAATTAAATATTAAAATGGAAAATGATATTACACGTGCAAGGTTGCTTAGATTTTGCCACGTCAGCATCCCGAATTATATTTCTCATTAGGGGTGAGCAAAACCGGTTTCGGTTCCGGTTCCGCATAGAACCGGAACCTACCCGGAAAAATTCGATTCCGCACTAAATGGAACCGGAACTTACCCAATTAAACAGGGTACCCTATTATTCGGTTCCAATCCGGTTCCGGTCCAGTTCCGAATTACTCTATTTTAAAATATTTTAATGAAAACTACATTCTGATACGAGTACGTAGGAAAAAACAGGGACCAAATCGGAGTGCGGAAGCTCAAGAACGAAAGGTTATACAATAGCCCATTATTTTCTTTCAAAATATTTGATTATTGATATCATTAGTTATATATAGATTTTCATTATACTTATGTTGCTGGGAAAATGGAAGGAAAATGAAAAGATAAAAAATAAATACATATAATTTTAGAGTCGAATTCTGTTGTGCTGGAATATTTCGAATTAGATTAAGAAGATGTTTTTTTTTGTTAAAACAAAATTGTGGCAAAAAAAAATGGAGTAAAGGAAAATTTTGTTTATTGATTGATTATTTCTCCCCTATAGTTTTAAATTATAGTAGCTTTCTGTTTGCAATGGGCTCATTTTCTAATTTTAAGCGTCTCTGTTTAACACAAACACACATACATTCTATATATACTTGATAGAAGCACTAAAATATTGCTATATGAACTGCGACTCTTTAAAATTTGTACAATTAAATAATGAATGTCAAATGTTTAAAATTTATGTTCATATAAATCGGTTCCATGGTCCGGTTCCGGTTCCGACTATTTTGGAACTGGAACCTACCCGGATAAAATCGGTTCCTTCATATTTGGAACCAGAACCTACCCGATTACAACCGGTTCCGGTTCCAAACCCGAAAAATCGGTCCGGTTCCAACAGGTTCCGGATAGAACCGGAATCGATGTTCACCCCTATTTCTCATTTTGTCTTGCTCTTGAATCATGATTACAATTTTTATTTATTTTTATTTTAGTTTAATTACGTGATTTTAATTTCAAACCTTTTACTTTCACATCATATTTTTGTTGGGGTTGGTGCTCAGAGCGCCAATTCCCGGTTGTATTTCTGTTAAATACTTCTGTAAAACATTATTATTATGAATAATATATGCAGTTTCTATAATATAATCTATCTTTCTATATGGTAAAGACGTAAAGACCCTAGAATGATTAGTCATGATACAGTTGCAAAAGCGTCGCAACGGACATTGAGAAGTATCATGACGTTGTCATTCTCAGACAGTTCCTGGTCAAGGTTTACACTACTTGGTCAGTATAGTAAACCCGTTGAGACCGGTACATGTCGTATACTGGAATATATGATTCCAATGGTTTCTCAATGAACCATTAGTCTTGGAGACTAGTATAGACGTGTAGGTGTTTATAGCGGATAAACACTGAACGACTCACCGAAGATTTTTAATGGATGGTACATCAGCGTCAATAAGAATCTTCTTGGGTTGAGTAGCACTTGTGATTCTTTGACTTGAGATGCCATTGTGGGCACATGAGACATCTTCTACACTTAGACGGCAGTCACGTCACCGATCTATTTAGATCAGACCTCCGCCTGTTCGTTGGGTGTAGATAGATCCTCAGGGTGTCCTATGTGTATCAAGATAGGATCTGTCAGTTCTGTGTATCAGAGCATAGGTAGTCCATATGATTAGCAATCAGATAAAACCATGGGCCCGTGGTAAAGTTTAGAAGCTAGTTCTAAACATTCTTTTAGAGATTGCTAATAGAATAGTCGACTGGATAATCCCGATAGAGATTTGACGTTTACATCTATATCTCTGGGATTTATCCGGATACCTGTGACGGAGGAATTATACATTTGCCATGACCTCGACCTGTGTGGTTCAGCGAGATTATCCGTGATCGTCATAATCTACGGGTGGATAGATTATGGACACGAAATTTGATTTCGTGACGGATATACCTGAACCTAGAGAGTCTCAATAATGAAACATACTCGTAGAGCACTAGAGCAACATTAATAAATAATATTGATTATTTATAAAATCGTTTAATGGTTAAACGCAAGATACGTGCTAAAGAGACTAGATAGTCATTTACTTAATTATTGTGTATTTACATTTAATACTTGATTAATTTAAATACACATTAATTAATAGTCAAAATGAGTTATTTGACTTATATCCTAAATGAATATATGTTTTTAATATTTAATGTAAATATTATACATATATTTAATATATTTGTATTTGATTAATTAATTAATTATTTAATTGTTAAATGATTAAATTAATTAAAATATAAATATCTTACATTAGGATATTTAAAGTAAATGATGTTAGTTGCAATTGTTGACTTAAATAAATATCTATAAAGTAGTTTTAGATATTTGTATTAAGATAACAAATGCATTTGAAATGAAAAATTTGGTATATAATTGTTACAAATTTCGGCCAAGGCTTATATGCACAAGTATATATTGTTTTCATTTGCTTTTCATTTGGTTAACCTAATACATTTCACAAAATATAAATCTCCATTGAAGAAGCTAAAGGAACCTTGAGAAAAAGAAAGAAAAAGTTCAAAAGCTTGGAAATTTAGTAAGTTTTTCAAACTTGCTATTAGTAAGGAATTTGTTCCTTAGGTTCTAGGCTTTAATATATGATATTCTTAGGATGTTTCTTTCTTTGTTCCTTGTGGTTTTTGTTGATGGAAGTTTTGGTGAAGTGTGAAGCATGTGTAATGAAGGAAGTGTTGTGACTATTGTAGTTATAAACATTCTTTTAAGGTTTTGGAAACCATGTTGCTAATCTAGAGTTGTTGACCCACTCTTAAATGACCTAGATTTGATCTTGAGTTGTTTCATTGTGTTGAGACTTGGATTTGATGGAAGAATGATGATTGAAGTAATTGATTTAGTGTATTTGGTCTAATTTGTCCAATTTGTGGAAATTGTAAAATTAGGGTTCATGACTATTCCAAATTTGGGGCTTTTCATATATGTTGTGTATTTGTGTGTGTATATGATGCATATAAAGTTTCATGTTCATTGGATTACATTTAGATGTGTTTTGAGACATGAAATGACAAAGTGCACAATTGTGCTCCTTGGAGGGGCTCTCGGCTTTGACAAAGAAATTTGGGGATTTTGGTGCTTTTGGTGTTTTGATGTTTTGAGCATCATAAGTTCATCTTAGAAATGATTTAGAATCATTCAAAATTGATTAGATCAATTTCGGACTAAAATGGACAAAAATACAAAGCAATGGTAATTTGGTAAATTCACTTGAATATGATTCATTTGAATTTTATTTCATAATTTGATTATTGGAATATTAAATAAATATGTTTATTTAATTAATCCGAGAAAAATTTTTGAAATCTGAAAATCGGATTTTCACCGCTTCCGCTGCGTTACCGGATTCACCCCTACAATTTTGTAGTCTTGTGGAATTATAATTACGACCATAAGACATTTAAGGTTATTTTTAATTGTTGACAAAAACTAATTAATCATTTTAGTTTGCAAATAATATTGAAAACGGGAATATTGTTGGTGATTGTGGAAAAAAGATTTGTTGTTGTGGTATCATATCTATTTCAATCTTAGGTTCTCAAGGGGCGTGATTTGGTGATGTAGAGTTTATGATCTGATCTTCAGGTCTTGGATTCGAATTTAAGAAGTGTGTTTTTTATAAGAGTCTGAGACAGTCGGAGATTTTACATGCTCCGCTTAAACTTGAAACGGATGATTTGGCGGTGGAATTTCGAACGATTTCAAAAAAAAAAAAAGAAAATTCTACTTCAATCTTGGCTATTCAAAAATTAGCATAACTTTCATAAGCATCAGATTTGAATTCTAAATCAAACCAAACAAGGTTTTTCCCTACATAAATTTTTGACACAACCATATTAATTTAAATCTTTCATGATCTTATTTGATATATATCGATATCATTACTCTATTTTTTTCTCATTAGGATACTTAAAAGTATATGTTGTATATATTTAAACATATTAATCTTATTTCTCTTATCTTCTCCTCAATCAATGATATATTTACTTTCTTTCAAATTTCTTCATTTCGAATTCTCTCTTCGAATTTATCCATACATCCAAATATTCTCATATCAATTGTCGTTATTTTTTTGACTATTGATGTTTTGCCACCGGACATTTTATTTCATAAAACAATCGAAGTCCAACAATTATCCTATAAAATTTTCTCTCAAAACTTTTTTAAAAAGGTTGTTATTGCACATGACCGGAGGTACACATTTTTATTTCTTTTGGTCCGTAAAAACTATATGAATAACATCTTCTTCTACTTCTCTATCATTTATTTATTTATTTATTTTAAGAATGAACATTAAATATTTATAATTCTCACTTCTAGGGATTAGTTGGTCATTAAATTTTTATTCCCATTGGACCTCAAAATATTTTCTTTTTAAAAATGATTGCATTATCTACCCCTATGCACCCGATATTTTTCCATTCAACACTCTTTAAGAAACTGTATAATTTAATCCAAGTCTATTATAAAATGAGATCACTAGTAAGTACAAACAGTGTCATATTTGATTCTAAGTTAAATAAAAATAGCTTTAGAAAGGACCCTTTGCCACTATAAACAGTTAAAAAAAATGTAAAAAAAATGACAATCAAGATGTAAAAAATGCAACTCCATTAACATTTTCTTCTAAAATTTTATCAACTTGTGCAGAAATTAAAACCCAGATCATTCATCATTAACACTCGCATCAGCAACCGTGAATACAGGATTAAGAATAATAAAAATAAAAAATAAAAAACTTACATCAACCGGCTGTCACAGAACCATAAAAACGGACAGTTTCATACATTTTTTTTCTGGACTTCACCACCATGTATTATAAGGCGAGGAAAAGAACAAATGCAGAGAAGTTATAAAATGTGGGTTAACAGGCGATTTAGGTTGATAAAGGAGTCACCAGAACTGCAGTATTTCCGGTTATCGGCTGAAGACGGGCTGAATTTTCTAGTTGCTCCCATGCTTCCTTCCGCTTCTGATCTACCAAGCTTAGGTTTGCTTCTTCTTCCCTACACTGAGCATGGCAAGACATGAACAGCACATCATCCATCTCGGAGAACATCTTTCTGACATTGAGAGTGAGGTTGAGAACTGCTTGGTTCCAATGGCTTTGTGCAGTTTTCTCTAGAACTGGAAGTAAAATGGGCAGAATCACCTGCCGATTATGTGCAATCAAGTTGAAAATTTGATCGTTGTTCCACAAGAACAGGGCTCTTTCAGCCACCTGAGAAGAATGAAAAGTTGAGAAAATCAATTTCTGAACCTCTTTCCTCAGATACAGAGTCATGCTCATAAATGTCGTACAGAGGCAAATACAAACACTACTAAAAAAAATAACAGGCCGCATACACCAAAACCACAAAAATAAAAAAAAAAAATTGGTTGAAACTCATCATGAGCCATAGAAACCAAAAAGAGAGTCAAGAAGAATCATGCCCACCTGACAAACTGCCCATGAATCATCAAAACAAACAGAAACAATATGCTCCAGATCAATCTTTTTCCCATAAGCTAATTTGAGACAATGATTCCGGTTAAAGCACAATGGCGTCAAATGATCCATATACCCGACCATAGTTGTTAAAGGCGAGCCTAGGCGTACCGCATCGCCTCACTACGCCTATTTGGCGAGGCGTGTTGGTGGTGTGCCTCATTGATTTTTTTTTAAAACTAAAAAAAAAAACGTGAAATAATAAAAATCCATGTGATATCATTGTTATTTTACTTAATGGGTTGAAATTTATAGGATAAATTTATTAAATACAATTTATACGAATTATTCCAATTGAGAAATTGATATAAAAGCTAAAAAAATACGGGGTGCACCATGCGCCTCACTTCGATCAGGCACGCGCCTCATCTTGCGCCTTACGCCTAGGCCCCAGGAGGACCTTGGCACCTCGGTGCACCTTTCGCCTTTAACAACTATGTACCCGACCTCACCTAGTAGGAAAATGCTTTTGTTTGGTTTGGTTTGGTTAGACGCTAATTATGTGATCACAGTCCTTTTAAAACCAATTAAATACCAATTTAAGATCTCAAAAATGCATGGATAAGAAATTCATGTTGTGCTTGACGAGAACGAAATTGGTTCCCCTAGGTCCCTTAGGATGGATAACACTGAACCTCCACCACCTGGGATCAAAATGACTTCAAATTCACAGCCTATCATGATTTCACGTTGGATCAAGTTGGTTCTTTGGGGTGGATTGCTCCACCACAAAGTTCATAACACAACTGCAAAATAGAACTAGCCATGGGCTTCTGCGATGTAGCACTTGCAAACAATCATACAACAATTGCATAAAAGGCTTTGAATTAGTGATG